>OU015499.1:56098697-56163697 GCA_907164885.2 Dolomedes plantarius
CGCTTACAATTCTATCTGGTAATCCGAATTCTTCAACAAAATTTTTGAGAGCTTTTAAGACATGTAGCGATGGAGTATTCTTGACTGGAAAGAGTCGTGTGAATCTGGTAAAACTATCAATTAAAGAGGCTGTTCACACATTTTTTAGACGATGTATATTGTATTCACAAAACTAAATTACATAAAATTCTTGTGTTTTAAATGTTCTATTTGACATCCCTTATTCTGAACTATCTTTCGACACCGCAATTTCCAGGATAATAATGCCTTTTGAAGTGTCAGAAGAGGTATTCTATCCCATTCCTCCTGAACTAATTTCCAGAGTCCTGTAAGGGTTTTGGAACGACGTTTGGATAATGCAGATTTTAAAAGTCCAAAAGCACAAAAATCTATAGGTGATACATCGGGAGATTTAGTAGGGATATCAGTGAAGGGTATGACCTTGATACCAGTTTTTTGTTCCATTTTTTTTAGGAAATTTACAGTGGATTTTGATGTGCGACTGCTAGATTTGTACTGATGGAGTCTCACAGATTGATGGCACTGTGGGTAAAGCGATGGTATTTCATTTAGAAAAATTGGTGATAAAATATGTTCTTGATAGTATTTGGAGTTAATCTTGACATTTTTTTCCACTCTCTTTATTTTTAACTTGAAATTATAAGAAAAACCAGCAACAATCATGAATCCCTTAGAAAAACTTTCTTTCGATTCTTTGAACCATGTACTTAAATTATTTTCTCCCCTTTTATGATAATAAATGGCTCTTTTTTTGTTGCAATCATTTAAATACACCCATGATTCATCTATTGTGACAATTGTTTTTCATTTTTCTTGGGAAAAGTGTTTCTCATATAGAATTCTGCAGCGTGTCCTGCGTTCAGCGATATGATTTGGAAGAAGACGATGCACATTGCGTTTTTTCGCTTTCTTAAGATTCAAATCAACGTTTATCAATTTGTTTACAGTGGACACCGAGTATTTTAATGATTTTGCAACTGTCCTTTGACTAGGGGATTTTCTTTTAACATTAAACAACGTACCTTTGCAATAGTCGAAGATGTCCGATTTTTCCTTGGATACTTGTTTGGAATTTTTGTCCCACTTGAGGCTCCAATTTGACGTTTTTTCCTTTCTTGTTGATGATATTACCTATCGACGCTTTAGATATCACAAAACCATGACTCTCACATCGTTTTTGGATAACGGAGTATGCATATTTCTCTTCGGAAAGAGCATAAATGTAGCCTTCGAACCACTGCTTTGTTAAAAACGCCATTTTGAATAAAAACAAAACTTTCAAGCCGCAGATGATAATTTTGACTTTTAAAAACATAGTACAATTGCAATTATTTCTTTTGCAGCAAACGATTTTTTATTACCGCTTACCAAAATCGTCTAAAAAATGTGCGAACAACCTCTGTATTACCAGTAAGTCTTAATTTCTTGGAGAACTTTTCACAAATGGACCCAGATGATCCATGTGTATAAGAGATAAAGGTCGTTTTATTGGCTTAATGGGGTGCAAATAGCCTTGTTGTTTTCCTCCTGGTACTTTGTTCATCAGGCATTCAAATCACATAGATATATGTCTTCGTAAGTAACGCTTCATATAAGGGAACCAATATAATTCTTTAATTTTGTTGACAATTCTGTCGACTGAGAAGTGTCCCATCAGATCATGGAACTTCACTGCGGTACTTTTCCTCATGCTTTTGGGGATTGCGTAAAGTAGCTTTTCTTTTCCCTTCTCTTTAACTTTTCTATACAGGTTATTTCCTTTAAAAACATAATTGCATATTTTCTGTTTGTCGTCAGTTGTCCTTTCATACTCATATTTTCGAAAAATGTCTATTAATTTCCTTAACTCTGGGTCTGCATGTTGGATTATTAAAACTTGTTCTTCTTCACTAAGTGTAAGACAAACTTCTAAATTTCGTTTTATTATGCTTGTCATAGTATCTTATGCTCTAAAACTGGAGCTCTGCTCATCGCATCGACGTGACTCATCTTTGTACCCGGTCTATGCTTTACCTCCATATCAAATTCCTGAATCAGATCATATCATAGAGCTATCTGGGGATTCACGTTTTCTTCGAATTCATGTAAATCAATGCTTGGCAGTCAGTAACAATTGTAAACTTAATTCCAAGGAGATACTGTCTTAATCTGTCAAGGGTCCATACAATGGCCATTAATTCTAGCTTACTTGAGTGGTAATTCTTTTCTACATCAGTTGTCCTCTTACTTACGCAATACACCAAATGCCATTTTACATCGTCTCCACTTTGAAGTAGCATTCCGCTTAATCCATCTGAACTCGCATTTGTGTGTACTTCCGTCTCTAATATGGGGTTATAGTGAGCTAAAACTGGTTGATTACAAAGAATTTCTTTCAAAGCTTTAAAAGCATTCTTCTGTTCTTCTTTCCACTCAAAATCTTTATTTTTCTTAGTTAATCTACTCAATGGTTTTGCCTTCTCCGCGTATTTAGAAACAAAACGCCTAAAAATACCGTAAGTCCTAGAAATCTTTTTACTTCATAAATATTCTTAGGTTCAACGTATTCTTCAATATTTTTTATTTTCCTTAGACCTGGCTTTAAACCATCGGCATTTATTACAAAACCTAAAAATTGTACTTCCTTTTTACCAAATTCGTACTTAGCAAGTTTAAAAGTAAGTTTCGCTAATCGTAGACGTTCCAAAACTAATACTAATCTTTCAAGCATGTCCTCCCAAGAGAAAGCAGGTATGAGGATATCATCTAAGTAACATACAGCTTTAGTAAGAAATAACGGTCCTAGTACTTGATACATTAATCATTGAAACTCTGAGAGAGCATTAACCATCCCAAAAATCATTCGCTCGAATTGTCCGGTTTCATCAGGTGTAATAAAGGCTGTTTTTTCTTCGCTTCCTCCGACAATGGAATCTGCAAGTAACCGTGAGCTAAATCCAAGGTGGTAAATAATTTAGCACTGCTCAAACTTTCCAATAAATCATCTATTTTTGGCAGGGGGAATTTATCCTTTACCGTTTGATTATTAAGACGGCGAAAATCAATAACTAATCTGTGTTCACCTGTTTTCTTTTTCACTAACAAAACTGGACTTTCGTATGGTGATCGTGTTTCCGAAACAATCTTGTTATCTTTCCATTCTTTTACTATCTGCTTGCTAATATTACGCTCAGAAGCATTCGTTTTGTACGGTCAGGAACATACTGGCTTACTACCTTCTGTCTCTTTAATATCCATGAAAGTTAAATTTGTGCAGCCTAATTCATTTAAATTAAATGCAAAGCAGTCTCTATATTCATTAAACAGACGAACTATATCTTTCTTTTGGTCTTCAAGTACCGTCTCGTCAAATTTAATTTGTTCTAAAGTTATAGGTTCTCGTTCTACGTTAGTACTGGTGTCTAGAGGTTCTAATGATTGTGCTTCATTAACAAAATTTATATCGTCCTTATACGGCTTTAAACTGACATCGTCCACTAATTCCGCTTTATCAACATTTTGATTTCTATTCAATATAATATTCCTATTCCTGGTATTAAAAACTGGTACAACTGTTTCCTCTTGACTTGTAATACTGAGTCTAAATTTTCACCTTCTCCCCTAATCATAATTAAACCATCTTTTAAATCTTCAGTCTTCAGTTTGACAAAATTTATACTATTATTCACAATTTGTACTGTTTCAGTTACTTTTAATTTAACCGTTGGGTTTTCCTCAATAAATTCTAAATTAACGAATGGGTAATCTTTCGCATATCCGATATGTAAGTTTTCTCCAACCCTAGCATATGCTATGTACGGTAAATCGAGCAATGTTCTTCCAACTAATAAATAAACTGGTTGTGTATTGTCTGACACGATCAAAATAGTAACATCCTTAGCCAACACATCGTCTATATCCACATCCGCAACTGCCACACCCAGACTTTGCGAAACTGTGTTAATTTGGTTTCCAAACGAATAAAGATCTTTTTTACATGGAGTAATATTTTATCCCAACTTTTTAGCAACTGATATTTTCACTTAACAACTGCTGCTTCCTGTGTCCAACAAAGCACTAATGCTTTGATTGTTTATCTTTGCACGGCGCAGATATTTGTCTGGCGCTGTCATTTCAGGATTCCCGTAAACATTCAGATTTTCGCCCCGCGCGTTATTCGTTTTTCTGCAAAACTTGACCATGTGACCTCGCCCTCCATAAACAAAACATACTCTGTCATCTCGTATCGAAGAACTAAATACTTTATGGGTTGCAATTTCTTTTTCATTTATTTTACTTCTGCTGACGTTCGAGTTTTTGTTCTCAAACTTGGTCGAATCAAACCTATTCGAATTACGATTACTCATCCTGTAATTTGAATGCGGGTAGTATTTAAATTCATCACAATAGTTAGTATGCTTCGTATTTCTGCTTCCGCTATTAGTTTTATTAATACCCGATCGAATGTTTTCATAATCGTCCAGAATTTGGGCCAAATCATTTGCTTTAACAAACTTTGGCCAAGAATCAATGAAATGTTCCCGCATCGTATTTGGGACTCTGTAATCATGAGTTCTTTTAGGGACTCAAAGTCATTTATATTTAATCCTGTTAACCACTCATTAAAATAGGTGCGTAATTCAAAGACAAAATCAGTCCACGTGCCGTTTACATCTTTAAAACGGTTGACAAATTTGTGTCTAAAACTTTCGGGGCTTAGTTTATATCTCTTTAACAATAAATTCTTAACAAATATATATTCATTAGTTTCCTGTTCTGATTCTCTCGCAATTAGCTGAGTAATTTCAAGAGACAAAAGCCCTAATAAGTGTGTTACATAGTCACTCTCCATAAGTCCTGATCGTTTAGCTTGCCTTTAAAATAATACCAAAAATGAAGCTATATCTCCTTCTTTTAAGTCAAATTTCTGCATTAAATTCCTCAAATCTATAGAGTTTTTCTTTATTTCTGGTACACTAACATTACTTACAGCCTGAGAAATTATCTTATTCTGACTCTCAATTTTTAATTTCTCCAATTCAACAGCATGTTGTTGTTCCATTTTATGTAATTCCTGTTCATCTATCTTATTCTGACTTTCAATTTTTATTTTCTCTAATTCCAAAGCTTGTTCAAATTCAAATTTTTGTGTTACCTGTTTCACTCTTTCGTCAACTAATCCTGCTAACACTTTTTTAACAAAAGGTTCGTCATAATTTTTACTTTTTGTTATAATATCATTCAAAATAACTATTGTACTACCGGCAGGGACAGATTCGCCCAACTCAAACGCTAACTGATCTAAATCACATTTTTATATCTGCCTAAGTACTCCATTTTTGAGTAAAACAGAAATTCAAGATAACCTTGTTCGTTGACGTTGTCAGGGAGTTCTTTTATCCCTCTTCTGATAATTTTTAGCTCTATTGCTAACAAGGCTTCTGGTTGCTGGACAGCGGAAGACAAAATAGTAAATACTTTAATAAACAATAACAAAAGGTTTTATTTGAAACATATTTAAAACACTTAGCGGATCCCGTATACGTCAGATGCCGCTCATTGCACATCGCTCTCTCTCTTTGTACAGTATCGCATTGCACATGCGATATTATCGCTAAAATAATGTACATGAATTATGTACATTATTTTAGCGGTCTGTAACATGCTGCCATCTATCGACATAGAAAATTAATTACAATACGTTTTAAAAATATTTTCTCTAATTACTTTACTTAACCTTTAGCTCACGGAGCCCAATTTTCAGATTCCCTCTTTAGAACAGGAAAATTTCGCATTCCCTTTGTAAGAAGGGTCATTAAGGGGGTTGTATATATATATATATATATATATATATATATATATATATATATATGAAACAATAATCTTTTATTATCATTAAATAAAACGACCATTCAAAATTCTTAAATCTTGTCGCAATAGAATATTTGTCCTCAACCTAAATTTGACCTAAGAATAACCGAATTAATCTATTGGTTTTCCCCCTAAATCCACGTGCCCACACGACTTATTTAGCGTGAAATGCTCTAGAAGCCATGACGAAATGTGGCGTGATGGTGAGGTGTCAATTTCTAACCAATCTGGAAAGTTAAATGCGCCGACTCAAGGGTAGCCAACTAGGTTTTCGCGGGCACTTGAGGTTTCTCGCTGGTCCAAAAAGCATGTAACTCTCGCGGTGCGTTTTGCCGCAGCTTTGCCGCTGGCCGGATCCCCGTTCCCCGCTAGCCGCGATGGGCCTTGTCTCTCTGATCCCCGACCTGACAGCATGTAGAAAATTACGCTGCTGGTTTTATATTGCTATGTGTTGTTCCGGCAACCCAGAACGATATTTCCTATGCAAAAAGTTCTGTAACTATTAAAACTGGAACATGAAAGTGTACCTGAGCCAGTAGAATATTACTTAATAAAGAACTGTGCAACCAGCTTCGTGGAGTACTATGTTTTCTCGCCTGGACTTCATTCCTACGCCAATCGGCCACTTGCAACGACTACATTAAGATTTCCTGGGACGCTGCGAATTTTCGTCCCTGATGCTCTAACGCCAAGTTATTTCATTTTCATTATCTATCTATCTATATATATATATATATATATATATATATATATATGTGTGTGTGTGTGTGTGTGTGTGTGTGTGTGTGTGTGTGTGTGTGTGTGTGTGTGTGTTTGTGTGTGTGTGTGTGTGTTTGTGTGTGTGTGTGTGCGTGTGTGTGTGTGTGTGTGTGTATTCATTCTTGGGCCCGTATTCTTGGGATACATGCTATCCCACCCCTTAAGGCAAGGGTTAATGAGAGAAAATATAATTTAGAATTAAGATTATCAAATCAAATTACTCCAATGGACGGTCTTAATATGATTATAAGGCTGGCATTCAGTGTTTTCGGAATTTAGATTTTAGGTTGTAGGGCCAAAGGGAGCCTAGTAGATTGCCCGTCGGAATTCGACACTGGGAGGTGGTCGGTTCAAATCTCGACAAGTTCCACTGATCCAATCATTCGGAAGTACGCTGGGTAGGGACACGTTAAATCCAAAAACTCCTCCATGAGGTATGTGAGTGGGTGGATGGTACGAACCCACCAGGTGTTGCCTATAGGGGTTCTCGGTCCACATATTTCAAACAAACACTTGGGATTACATCAAAGTTCAGCAAAAGAAAACACCTTTGGTTTTAACTCAATACTCACAGGTGTAATTACAGGCAAACAGTTCAGACAGAGAAGACGAGCTTCAACTGAGAAATGGATTGATAAAACTTTTGGAGCCGAGTACGACAAGCGTTTGTGTAACCTTGGCGACATTCTCGAATGTCCTAAAAATAGTAAATTCCAAGACTCGATAACCATGCTACCTGGTGGAACGCTGAATGGTTATCTGGACACCCAAAAAGTGTCCAAACTTGTTGCCAAGTTCGCCGAAATTCTCGGAAATATCGTCAAAGCGCCCCACATTGAAATCTACCGCTTAATGACAGTAATTATACGGTATTTAACACAAGCATAAACTAAATGATATTTGAAAATATTTATTTTACTTGAGAATATTTCAGATTTTATTTGAAAATGTTTCAGAATATTTGAAAATATTTAAAAATATTTACAGCTATTTACAACTATGTACTACCTAATACGAACTGCGTATCTTTATTGGCACAGGCGATCTTGCCTGTATTTGCCGAAACCGTGGTGTCCGTTTACGTTTGGTAATACCTATATACAGGGTGTCCAGAATAAAACGTCCCTAATTTAAAGGTGTCTACAGTCGAAACTATTGTTCAGAAAGTTATGAAATTTTGTGTAGGACATATTGAAGGGATGGGAATTTGTTTGAGCAAATAAAAAAAAATAGTTCAAAATTTTACCACCAGAGGGTGTTTTTTGATAAATTACACATTTAGCCACCATTTACTGAAGTTAAAAAAATTTATTACAAAAAGACATGTTCAACATGACGGCCATCATTTTCAGTTACCATTTGAAATCGTAAGATAGCATGTTCTACAGTTGACCGCAGTGTGTCCGGGGAAATTGCTGAGAACAGGTCGTGAAATGCTGTCTTTCAGATAAGGTATAGTTCTTGGTTTATCAAGAATGACTAGATGTTTCACATGTTCCCAAAAGCCAAAAGTCGCATGGGTTGGGGTCTGGGGAAAACAGTTTTACTAACAAAGTTCGATGTGGTAATCGTGACGATGACATCCTGATTAGCAATAGCAAGCTCGCTGAAAACAAAATCTCCATGAAAGTTTCTAGGTTTTATCACAGCTAATGCTTTACGTCAACAAAAATTAATTTACATATTTGTTTCTTCTTCGTTCCTTCAAATCTTTTGTCTGAAAATTAGTTATCGAGCAAGTTTCCGATCGACTTTGCAATCACTTTAAAGATGGTAAAATTTAATGAGTATGAGTTATTGTGTTAGGGTGACCTATGGATAAAAAGATGGTGAAATCTTAAGTAAAGAACCAGTCGTAGATGTTGTTGTGAGGCCGAGAAATTACGACGCCAAAATGGGAAGCCGTATCGGAACAAGTGGTAGCAAATTAGCGAATAGTTAAGCCAGCCATAAAAAAAGTGAAACATGAAATGCGTTGTGTATTAATTTAAGTTACAAAATTAATTTCAAGTAACAAAGCGACATGAAAGATAACCCAGATAGGTTGTCTCAGGTAACATAGATTAAGTAGAGTAGTTACTTCAGGTTAACAGCACTTAGCTTAGCAAGAAAATACTTAACCCTACATACAGCCTGACCCACGTGCTAAGCAGATTAAAATACTCATTAACTTAAGCTCTACCCAAAGAAACATTATCCACTACAGTAAATTAAATTACAGACAAGGGGTTTAAGGAGCAAATAAGAAGTTTATTTTAACTAAACATAATAAAAAAAGGTAAATACTTATAATAGGCCATGCCTCGCACCACACTCCCGGTCGCATATTATGAAAGACTCATGGTTTGGGCACTCAGTTGGCGGCTTGGCACTCGCTTAGCGGTTTGGCGAAAAGTATTTGGCGCGCGATTACACGTGCCATAAAATTTAGATTATTAGGAATTAGCAATTAATAAATGAAATAACACTAGATTAATGAATGCCAGCCATATAATAACGAAACACATTTAATATAAGAAATAGGTAATAAAATTGGTTAAAAAGAGATACAGCAGAAGCTGGAGGCCGGACATAGCCAGGCAGACACACAGACGAGGGTCAGAGCGCAGAGTGGTGTGCTATATGGGAAAAATGTCCATCCGCATAGCTTCGGGTTACCGTACGTTTATTTCGCCAATTGGCGGAGGAAACAGTTCTTTATCGCTCGGCTGGCGTAGTGATCCGCTGCACACTCCCTCCGCAGTGTCATTGAAAATGGACATAACGATGAGGGGGCCGAACAAGTCGCCCAGAGCGGGTTTTTTGTATGTTCGGTGGTGTATCAGCACACTGAGAAGTACGGGTTGTTTGCATATTCAGTGATGTATTAGTACGCTGAGGAGAAGTAGATGAATTGTCTATAGCTATAAAGGCCGGTTTGAGGCGATCGATGGAGATTGTTCGTGTGGCTCCCTTAATCTCCAGATCAAAGGTTTTATCTCGTCTTAGGAGTACTTTATAAGGTCCATCATACGGGGCTTGGAGGGGTTTTCGTACACCGTCATGGCGAACAAATACATGTGAACACACGTTGAGGTGAGGGTGCACAAAAATCGCTCTCTGTCCATGGCAGGATGTTGGAACTGGACTCACTGTTGCGAAATGTCTTTTTAAGTCCTCCACCAGTTGTTTGGGTGAGGCATCAACCGGTGTTGGGTCAAAAAACTCTCCGGGGAGTCGCAGAGACTTGCCGTATACCAGTTCGGCTGTCGTCGCACCGAGATCCTCTTTGAAGACGGAGCGGAAACCGAGCAGCAAGGTGGGCAGTGCTGTAGTCCACTGATCTGTGTTGTAGGCTTTCAGGGCTGCCTTCAATGGGCGGTGGAATTCCTCGATCAGGCCATTTGCCTGGGGGTGGTACGGGGAAGCTCTGGTTTTTTTTATTCCTAGTAGCTGAGAAAGGGCACGAAATAAATCACTTTCAAACTGCCTGCCCTGGTCAGTGGTGATGCGGACAGGACAGCCAAATCTAGCAATCCAGTGAGTAAAAAACTTCTGCGCTACTGTCTGTGCAGTGATGTCTGGGATTGGGACTGGCCACCGTGTGCACCTATCTATCATAGTTAAACAATAATAATTTCCTTGGGAAGGAGGGAGAGGACCGACAAGGTCGAGATGTATGTGTTCGAACCTCTGTGATTGGTCTGAAAATTTCCCTACTGGGGTTTTGGTATGGCGGGTTATCTTTGACTCTTGGCATGGAATGCAATGCCTAGCCCATTTGGTACAATCTTTTCGAATGGAAGGCCAAACGAATCTGGATCGAATTAATTTTGACGTACTGCGAATACCAGGATGAGATAAATTATGTAAGGATGCAAAAATTTTCTGCCGAAATGGTTCAGGAACGAAAGGACGTGCAGTACCCGTTGATAGGTCACAATAAATAGGTGTTTCCACTTCTGGTAAAGTTATTGTTTTGAATTGTAGAATTTCAGAGTTATTGATTAAATTTTTTAGCTCTGGATCGGTTTGTTGCGCTTGAGCAATTTCCCTGTAATCTATGGGGTTTGGCATGGATATAGCGTCTATCCGTGAAAGCGCATCTGCCGCGATATTTTCTGAACCTTTTATGTGATGAATATCAGTTGTAAACTGGGATATGAAATCCAATTGCCTAGACTGTCTTGGAGAGGATTTGTCTGAGCGTTGCAGGAAAGCGTAAGTTAGTGGTTTGTGATCCGTATATAAGGAAAAATTTCTCGCCTCGAGCATATGCCTAAAATGTTTGATGGCAGCATATGCTGCTAATAGCTCTCTGTCATAAGCGCTATAGTTCTGTTCTGTTGGGGAAAGTTTACGGGAGAAAAATGCAAGGGGTTGTAATGCCCTGTCCACTACCTGCGACAATGTCCCTCCAATTGCAAAGTCAGATGCATCGACTTGTAAAATCAGTTCAGCCTCTGGTTTCGGGTGTGCCAGTAGAACCGAGTTTGATATTATTTGTTTGCAAATTTGGAACTCTTCGTCAGCTTTATCTGACCACTCCAGTTTTGTTTTATCATTTTTCTTTGCCCCCTTTAAATAAGAAGTTAAATGTACTTGATGTTTTGCTATATTCGGTAAAAATCTACGAAAAAAATTCAAAAATCCCAAAAATCGCTGAAGTTCTTTAACAGTTTTTGGTTGTGGATAATTGATGATCGGTTTAACTTTATCAGGTAAAGGCGTGGTGCCATTACTAGTGATTAAATGTCCTAAAAAGGGAATCTCTGATGCGCCAAATATACACTTTGAAACATTTATGGTTAGTCCATATGCATTTAATCTCTCAAGTACAATTCGTAAATGATCCTTATGCTCTTCTTCAGTGGTACTAAATATTAAAATATCGTCCAAATAAACATAGCAAAATTTGAGCTCGCCAAGGATTTCGTTCATAAATCGCTGGAATGTTTGTGCTGCTCCGCACAGCCCAAAATTTAAATATGGGAACTCAAATAACCCAAACGGGGTGCAAACTGCAGTTTTCTGTATATGCTCCGTATGCACTGGTATATGGAAGTAGGCCCTAACAATGTCAAGTTTTGAAAAAATGTTTTTACCATGGAGTGCATTAGAAAAGTCTTGTATGTGTGGTATGGGATAACGGTCCGGTACAGTGCGAGCATTTAATTTCCTATAGTCCCCGACAGGGCGAATGCTACCTGAACTTTTTGAAACAACATGGAGAGGTGATGACCATGGGGATTTAGATGGCCGGCAAATGCCCTGGTCCATCATAAACTGAAATTCCTTTTTCACCGCCTCGTATAATTCCGGATTTAGCCGTCTATGTTTACTGTGAATTGGAGGGCCAGTTGTTTCAATGTAGTGTACCGTGTTATGTTTAACAGGCTTTACGCCGGAGGCTACTTTTGTTAACTCTGGGAATTCCGCTAAGATTCTGTGGTATACTGAATCGCCAGAAATAAGTTTTACGGAAAAATAATTTGAAGATTTTGAAATTTTCCCAGGTTGGCTAAGTTTAGTGACATTGTCTATCAGTTTACGCCGTTTAAGGTCTATTAAAAGGTCGAAATGCTGTAGGAAATCGGCTCCTATTATAGGGACAGGAACTTTAGCTATTAGAAATTTCCATGTGAAATTTCGTCTAAGACCTAAGTCCACATTCATTAATTTTGATCCGAAAGTGTATATTTTTGAATTGTTAGCCGCAAATAATTTCAGAGAATCAGGCTTTGGGTTTTTTAGGTTACTGGGGACAGGTATACAAGAGACATCTGAGCCTGAATCAATCAAAAAATTAAAATGATTTTTCGTATCATGTACATGCAAACGATATGATTGTGCGACTGTCGCTGATGAATTTCGATCGACAGCCGCTACTGAGAGTTTTCCTGATCATTATTAGCATTATAAGAGCAGGGTGATTGGCACTTTAGTGCTTTTTTTCCAAACCGGGAATGGTAGTAGCAATAATCTCCCTTGCGGTCACCGGAGCGCCCGCGCGAAAAATTGCGCTGTTTGTTTGTGTTCCCCTGAAAACGGCCTCTGCTCCGATCGCGGGAGAGCCGTTCTATTTGTTTACTCAAAGCGACTATCTCCCTTCGAAGAGCGCTAAATTCGTCGGGGGAGGAAACGCGCGGGGTACTTTCGACATTCTTTGTTTCGAAGACAGCTGCGGTGGTTTGCCCGACGGCGGAAACGGTGCTGTCCATTGTAGAAACGCGGACCTCGGAGATTTTGTCCGCCATTTTGGCTAAATTGTCTAGTGATTCTGAGCTAATGGATAAAATAGCTTGCATTTCAGATGGAAGTCTCTGCAGCCATAATGACTTGAGAAAATCGTCGTTAATGCCGTTACCCCCTAATTCTCGCATTTTTCGTAACAAATGGGACGGTTTATCATCGCCCAAATGTAGCTCTGATATTAACCTACGAATTTGCTCGTTTTCCGAAGCTGAAAATTCGGCTATCAATCTAGTTTTTAAAGTTTCGTATTTTTCCGTCGCGGGAGGTGTGAACAAAATATCAGAAACCATGGATAAAGTTTCGGGGTCAATGGAAGCGACAAGATGATTGAATTTCGTGATGTCGTTTGTGATTTTTGCTAATGCAAAGTTGCTCTCGACTTGGATAAACCATAACTTAATGTTGGTTTTCCACAGTGGCGGAATTTTTACGGCAAGGTGGGATACATGTGATCCTGTATTCGCAGCTTGATCATCCGATCCAGGCATGATTAAATTATCAAATAAGGGAAATACTTTTTAGGTAAAATACACAACAGGCAGTAGAAAATATATACAGATATTAAAAATAGCACAAAATAGTTACGATAACCATGAAAATAGTACCATACATAAAAAACATTGGGGAGCAAGAATTTGTAAATATTTTACCACAATGATGGGGATTATATGAATAAATGACCAATCACAGAGAAATGTAAAGGAAAATTGAACACATACCTCCTTCCCGATGAACAATGCGTCGAAGGTAATACATTACGTGGAGCAAGTCGTTGATTGGAATCCAACACGTGGTTTGAACGCGGTGGGGAATTATCCCGAAATAATGAATATTAAAAAATTAGTATTACTTGAATTTTAGTATTTTAAACTTATTAAGGCTGGTCTTTGCATATTTTGGAAGATTAAAAAAGATCCGGGTCACCAGTTTGGCGCGCGATTACACGTGCCATAAAATTTAGATTATTAGGAATTAGCAATTAATAAATGAAATAACACTAGATTAATGAATGCCAGCCATATAATAACGAAACACATTTAATATAAGAAATAGGTAATAAAATTGGTTAAAAAGAGATACAGCAGAAGCTGGAGGCCGGACATAGCCAGGCAGACACACAGACGAGGGTCAGAGCGCAGAGTGGTGTGCTATATGGGAAAAATGTCCATCCGCATAGCTTCGGGTTACCGTACGTTTATTTCGCCAATTGGCGGAGGAAACAGTTCTTTATCGCTCGGCTGGCGTAGTGATCCGCTGCAAGTATAAGGGTTGCCTCAGTTCTATCTCCAATCGCCGTTCGGTGCGGTAAGGTATTCTTAGACAATCTTATCGTTGTTCGATGCGGTTAGGTTTTCGTAGACAATCTTATCTAAATATCCCAGACAATGTCCGAGAACGCAATTCTAAATTTTAAAACTGCAGTATTGCCTAAATTGAAAGATTACTTTCCTTCAGCCGTTTTAAATGAGAAAGTGTCATGCCGAAAAGAAATTATTTTGCGGGCTGATATAATCTCGAAAGATGGCGCAGAAAAGTTCAAGAATGTGTTCTCAGAAATTACAAGCACAGCGTGGATTATATACAGAAGCTCTTCTAACTTTCAGAGGTAAATATTTTGTTTATTGTTGAAATTTTTTTGGATAAGTGAATTAAAACACAAAGAGTGCGGTAACGAAGAAGTGAAAACATTCTTTCACTTCTGACTGTATTTGATTTCGTAATGTCTGAATGATTATATTTGGATGTAAATATATTTATACATAGCATATTTATACATGTATATAGCGTAATACATAAATATATAATACATTTATATTAAATTGAAATAGATTGGATTTGATTCTTAAATTTGAATTTATTCGTATTTATTGAAATAGACTGCAAAAATTTTTTGCACTTGAGTAATTTGTATGATTTTTTAATCTGATTTTCTTTAATTTTAGTGATGCTATCTACTGGAAAAATAAACTAATAACATAGATTTATAATTGAATCATCTTTCCTTTTTTCGTTGACTTTGCAAAATATGAAGTAACAAATTTAACTTTTGGAGTATATATTATTAAAGCTGTATTTATCTTATTTTAGATTTAGTTTTTCAAAGAAATGGATTTGCCAACATTCTAAGAAGAATAAAAAGAATTTAGAATCAACAAGGAACGCTGAATGCAAAGCAAAGCTCCAAATAGTAATCAAAAATGTTACAAAAGATACTGTTAAGAAAGACATTTATCTCCGCCAGAAACCTCCACTAAGATCTGTAATTAAAATAGAAATGGATCATACACACAACACAACTTCTGCTGAAGCCTTAAGAATGTTACGAGTAAATGATGAGGTAATATTATATTTCAAATTATTTTTCTAAAATTAAATTTTTTCTTGTATATATTACTAATAGGTATTATTATCCATTATATTATAATTTTTTTTCTCCTGCAGGTTAAAGAGTGTTTTTTTGACTATTTTTCGAATGGAATGACCCCAGCTGAAGCCATAAGACTTCATGAAAAAAATTTTTTAATCAATGAAGATTTTAAAAGTCTGGCTAATGCTGCAATAAATCCGACCGTTAATCAAGTTCAGTATTTGCATGATTGCTGGAGACAAACCAATTTAGGATCTTTAATAAATCCATTTGAAAAGTTGAAAGAAAAGATTCCTTTCTATGAAGCAAATGGTGATTAAGTGTATATTATTATTTTTCTAAATTATTAATTTTTTAATGCTTTGGGTTTTATACTTTAAAAAATATTATTCTTATTATTTCTGTAAAAATATAACTCTACATTATAATTTCAGTTCTTTGAAAAAGAATACTAACAGTATTGCAAGTTAAAGTTTACTGAATAGCTAATTATTTAAAAAAACATTACTTTCCTCTTGTTAGATTTTTCAACAATTCACAGTGATTTTTCACAGTACCCAATAGGCAATACTAAATAAAAAATATGATTATATTAATTTGTTATTTTGACGCAGGACTACGTCTTAGCTAGCAGTGCCCAAGGTCTTTATAAAGATTTTGATTCTCACGCAAACCATTTCTGAGCGAACCAATTCTAAGCAAAACAAAATATTTTATAATTAAATAATAATATACAAACAGAAACATTATCCACCTATTTTAATTTAGCTTTTAACTGCGTGCTTAATATTAAAAGTAAATAAATATAATAATAAACCAATAGAAACATGGTCAACCTGTTATAATTTAGCCTCTATGTGCTTTTAACATATCCAAAGTTTGCACGCAGATAAAATAAAATAAAACGATAAAAACATTGTCAATCTATAGAGTTAACGATTTGCAAGGAGTTGCAGATTTGCTGAATTGAAAAATGGTTTTGAGAGTAAACTCTTGATATAGAGGGGGGTATTTGCTTATTTTTAAATTTCTTTTTTAAGTAGTCTTAAGATTTTAACAACAGTGGCTCTTGGGTAAGAGAGAGCGTATTGTTTCTTATTTTTCTTTAATTAATAAGAAATATTACTTTCTTATACAGATTTCACTTGATATTTTTTTTCCATTGCTTTTCAAATGATTTTGAAAAATATTTTTTCTCAAATGCACATATTTATAATTTTTAGGAACAACTGTTCATATACATGAAGATGGAGACACCTGGGCAATAGTTCTTGCTACCTCTGTCATGAAGAGGATTCAAAAGTCTCAGTTTGCCAAAGAGATGATATTTGTTGACTCAACTACTGGTTGTGAAGGTTTGTCATCAACAATGACTATTTTACTTGCTGCAACCAAAGTAGGAGCTCTTCCTCTGTGTGTGTTGATACACCCTAGTCAAACAATGGAAAGCTATTTCAATGCATTTGACTTAGTGAAAAAGAATTTTCCTCGATGCTTTGGAGGAAATGATGTAAGAATTTCAGATACAAATTTATGAAGTCTTTTTCTTAATGATTTTAAATTAGTTTTTAAAAAAAATGTGTTTTATGTATTTATTTAGTACAACAAATAGCTTCACTGCAAGTTATGTAGTAATTTTACTTTTTTAAATATAATTGATCAATATATTAAGGAGTCAAAAAAATTGAATGACTTAAGTTCTACTTTAAGTTGTTCATCTTAAAATTTAAACTATTATATATGTATAATTTTTCATGCATGTTTAATCTTTATAGATTTTTTCAAATTGCATTTTCATCAGCACATTGACTTAAGTATAATTTTAATTTTAGCATCCTCAGATATTCATGACAGATGATTCTTCAGCAGAGAAAGGGGCTTTAAAAAGAGTGTGGGAAAATAGCAGGCAGTTGTTGTGTCAATTTCATGTTGCTCAAGCTGAGTGGCGCTGGCTTTTTACTCATGGCATTCCAAAAGACGAAAGACCCCGTTTGATGAGACTTTTTCAAGCAGTAAGACTACTGTTTTCTCTAAATTAAAAATTTCGATATGTATAATTTTTAAATAATTTTAATTTTTCTAACGTTTTTGGCAGTTGTTTCAATACTATTTATTTACAGCAAACAATTATTATTATTATTATTTGAGAAAATATCTAGAGGTAGTATTACTGTGTTCTAAGTTGTTGATGATTGTATGAAAGTAAAAATTTTAAATTTTATTATTTCTTAGGTGATGTATGCTGCTTCAGAATATGAACTTGTTAAAGCTACCACTGATATTTTAAAGGAGAAACACAATTATCCTGATTTTGTCAAAAGATTTTATGCTTTTTTTAACCGTAAAGTCGAATGGGTATTATTTTACAGAAACGACTTACTGACTCAACAAAATAATACGAATAATTTTGCAGAAATATCCATAAGAATTTTGAAAGATATAGTTCTCTGCCGCACAAAAGCCTTCAATGTGGTTGCTTTATGTGAATTCTGTATAACGGTTTGGGAGCTATATCTGGTCAAAAGGCTTTTAGATTATGCCTATGCAAGAAAGCATCAACCAGCAATTTTATACAGCTCATTAATTAGAAAAAGCAGCAATTTCAGTGAAAGTGACATTGAAAAAACTGATGATGGCACTTTTACAATCAAGAGTGGAGAAAACACTTATGTAGTGAACATAGATATTGGTGCTTGCTCTTGTCCTGCTGGGATATCAGGGGCATTTTGTAAGCACCAATGTTTTTTGATGAATTTAAAAAAAATAAAACTGCCAAATGCACCCCCAATAATGCAAGAGGATCGCCATGAATTGGCATTGTTAGCACTGGGACCTAAATGCCCTGAAATGGCTTTTTTTAATAATTTTCAAATTGCTGAAGACCACGAATATGAAAAAAAAGTACAAGAAGTGTCCCAGTTGGAGCCATTTGAACCAGAAGAACAAAGGAGAAATCAGCCAATGGACAACCAAGAGCATTCTATGGCTACCCCTCAACAAAATGAATTACTTAAAAAAGAATTTGAAAGACTTGCCAGCCTTGCTTCTTCTGGAATGTCAAGTAATGGTGCTGGTAGACTTTTAAAAATATTTCAAAAAATTGAGTCTGTGGATGATTTTAAAAGTTTATATGTTTTGAAAACAATTGGTCAAAAGACTGAAAGAATTAAAGTACAGCCCACAGCAATATCAAGACGCCAAGGACTCGTAAAATCGAGCAAATAGCTTCCCTCTCGCCTGAAAGGAAGTGTTGGTTATGCGGTGTACATGCATTCAAGCTATTGACTTCTGTGTGATATAACAGATGTAATTTTTACAATTAATAGTATTTGAGTTTTTACCCTTTCAGATCTTTATCCAATGAGTATTGTCTGAAAGGAGCTAAAAATTGTTATGTGTCATTTGAATGTGCTATATCTATGAACAGATTTATGTATAATTTTATAAAAAATATTTTTAATGATAAATGTTAATGTTTCTATTTAATAAGTTTATTCCCTTTCAGATATTCATGCAGTCATATCGGCTGAAAGGATGTGTTGGTTATAGGGTGTGCATGCATTCCATCAATTGTCTAACAGATGTAAGTTATACTTCTAATTTATATATATATATATATATATATATGTGTGTGTGTATTGATTCATAAGAATAACTTTTTGTTTTAAATATTTTCCATCCATATTAATATGTAAGTATATGTATTTCTATTTACCGCTTTAAATGGTTTAATTAGCAGATTGTTCATTATAATGCGCGTCAAACAAGAAAAATATATTCACAAGTGTGACATGTTTTTATGAAAGCTCTTTCTCAAAATATAATTTTAAATTAGTATTTGTAGGTATTGTTTACTGTTTAATCACTAGGTTAAAATGTGTTTTATATGAATATTCAGTGAATGATTAATTTACTGACTAAAGTTGTCTAAAATATTAGTGTATTAAGCTAAATGAGTACTTGCTCAGTGCTGCTGTAAAATTAAAAAGCAGTGTCTGATCAGTGGACTTTTTTGGCTAGTAGATTTTAACAAATAAACTTAAATACCTATTGGAGTATGTTACTTTTTACTTAAACACTGTCATATTTTCCCTTTGAAATTATTCATATATCTTGCAAATAATTGCATACAGTGACCGTTGTATTTAATTTGAATATTTTACTTTACATTATTTTGTCTATAAAAATATCCGTTACAATTTTTTTATAAATATATATATTTTTGGGCATTAATTGTATACATTGACTGTTGTATTTAATTTGAATGTTTTCTGTAGCGAAACACAGGTACTCAGCTAGTGGGAAATACAGTAACCACCGCTTATAGTGATCAGTGGTTATAAGAATCAACTGTTTATAAGAATCAATATCGCGAAAACAAAAACAAATGTATTATTTCCATGTTAAAATTTTTGCTTTAAAGAATCAATCCACCGGTTTTAAGAATCAGCTTGCACTCTTCGCTTTCCTTTCATTTTTCCAAAAAAGCCCCTTAAACCCTCAAAAGGCACAAAGTTCTTTCTTTATTTGTTTTTAAAGAAAGAGTGATAAGATGGGATGGAATACACTTGTAAAATGCATCGCTTTCTTTGTTAGACATAACATAATAGCTTCCCCTTAAACGCTTTAGCACAACACTGTCCTATTATTTTGACCTGGGGGCTTCTTTACCCATACGGGTCCGATTTCACTTTTCTCCAGTGACAAAGAAAGACAGGGACTCTTTTTTCCCACCTCCCACATCCTGGTTGCGGATTCCTGGATCCTGAAACAAACAAATTTTGCGGAGAAGTGTCCACAATCACTTAAGCAAATGTGACATTAGTAGATTCAGCACGTTATCAAACTGTGAAACGTAAGCTAAATGGTTAATCTTCGTCTGAAGCTATTGGTATTGAAAGAGGTATAAACAGCCTCCTGAATACTTCATTACGTCAAACTACCATAGAAAACTTTTTCTTGCTCCCCTCCTGTAGTTGAAATGTTAAAACTGTTAAGCAGGTATGTTGTAACAAATATTGGTTTTTTTTCTTCTCTTACTATAATCATGTGTATCTACTTTTAGGTCTAGAAATTAAGTTGTATTTTTAAAATTATAAAAAATAATTTTAATAAAAGATAATTAACGTAAAGTGTTTTATGGTAAATTATCTAATATATGTGTATATAGTTTTGTGTGTGCTTGTCCAAAAACCTAAATTTCGGCTATAAGAATCAACCGCTTATAAGAATCAAAAACAGTTGTAACAAACGTGATTCTTATAAGCGGAAATCACTGTATATCTTTATAATATTACTGTTTAGAGCAGGCCTGCACAACTGGAAATTTGATGAGGGCCATATAACTTTATGGATAGCTGCTGTGGGCCGCAAGAAAATAGGATTAATGAGAAAACAAAAATTATTTGTTCCAACAAATGAATTATTGGTTATTTTTAGAATTTAATAAATATTAATATCCATTGCTTATAATACTCTTTTTGTACTATTATAAATCTAAAAATAATATTCTGTATTTTGCATGTGATTCAGCAGCCTTTTTTAACTTTTTTACATATTATATTCATAAGTAATTGATTGTTGCTTAGTATATGTTAAATTTTAAATCATAGTTCATTTTAAAAAAATTATTGTTTAATCCTGTATACTGTATAAAGGACAGAAAAGAATTTGTGATTTTCAATTCATATTCTACTTATAAAAAGTTCTCATCAGTCAAATAAAGAAAGCATCAACTAAAGAAATTTCAGAATGGAACCTGAACAAGTAAAAGGTTCATTAAAATTAATGTATTAATATTCTATGTAACAAGCATTCAAGAAAGTAACGAATGATATGAGGGAATGCTTGAAAGTATGTAAAAAGCGTTTTTAAAAATGTTAATGCAAACATTCTTTAAGCTTCTCTAATAGGGTAAAATTATAACAGTACAGTATCAATATTGCTAAATAATGAAAATCTAATATATAAGGTATGTGGAGAAAATTAAATTTATAAAACATTAGATGTTAAAAGTATTATACAGGTGTTTGAAACACAAGAAAATGTTAAATAAATATGAAAAAAAGATATGTATAGCTCATATAAATCATAAATAAACCCTATCTGGTTATTTTCTTCTTATAAGTAAATGTTTAGTGTCATAATTTGATTGTTTATAATCTAGTATTTCAATTATTAGAACTGAAAGGGAAATTAAAAACTATAAATAAAAATATTTTATAGAACATTAAATATTCTATAGAATATTTTATAGAACATCTCCACATACAAGGTATGTGGAGAAAATTAAATTTATAAAACATTAGATGTTAAAAGTATTATACAGGTGTTTGAAACACAAGAAAATGTTAAATAAATATGAAAAAAAGATATGTATAGCTCATATAAAACATAAATAAACCCTATCTGGTTATTTTCTCCTTATAAGTAAATGTTTAGTGTCATAATTTGATTGTTTATAATCTAGAACAACTTCAATTGTTTACTTGACTTTAAAATATGATTTCAACTTTCGAAGTATAAACCTTCTCTACATGCAAACTTGACGCGAGAAATGTTAAGTTGACACTCATGCGCAGTCAGGCAATCTGAAATCCTCGCTTCCTTAAACTAATCGTTCCTGTCTGTAGACGCCAAACCGCCAAGCCGCCAACTGAGTGCCCAAACCGTGAGTCTTTCATAATATGCCTCCCGGTCACCACTACACGCTCCCAAAGGTCACCAACCTGTTACCAGTCCAAGGGCTGTCTGTCGTTACTTTACGAAGCTAGCCATGACTTGCGCCAATCTGTACTTCGCGGCTGCGCAATACATGCTCAATACACCAGATTTGGCGTGCATCGCCTTTTTTGGCAATAAATCATTTTTCTTTTCAGCCAATATATGGCGGTTATGAGAGACAGTTATAAAGACCTGAATATTAATGGATATACTCCATGAGTCTTTATAACAGATGTGTTCATTAAATAACGCCCCTTGGTGGTGAAATTTTGAACTATTTTTTTTATTCGCTCAAGCAAATTCCCATCCCTTCAATATGTCCTACACAAAATTTCATAACTTACTGAACAATAGTTTCGACTGTAGACAACTTTAAAGTAGGGACGTTTAATTCTGGACACCCTGTATATATAAAACAGTTCCGTAACTGACTGATTGACTGACTGACAGATAACGCACAGACCAAACCGGTGTATCTAAAGGGCGGAAATTTTTCATGGCGATTCTTCTTATAGTGGAGGGATGCACTAAGAAAGATTTATGAAAAATTCTTCATAGATATTTTTAAATTAAATTTTTAAACTGTTTTTGTAACATTCTTTAAAGTTGGAATTTAAAACAATAATCTGAGGGTTATAAAATTTATGTCACGGGAAAGATCATAAAAATTCCTTTAAAATGAATTCTTTTTCGAATCTTTATCTCCGTTTTCTGATTTTTGGTGATTTTTTAAAGATTAATTTTGAGAATTTAATTTATTAAATTCTGATCACGTGGTTTCTTCACTTTTTTGTGATACTTAAACTAATTTATCGCCACATGCATAAAAACGAAATAAATTGACATAATAAATATTGAAATATGGTAAAAGATAATATTCAACCACTAGACTAATTGAGATGGAAGTGTTTTAAGAATTTAATTCAAATTAGTATGTTTTATGGATAATGAACATACAAATTAATCGCATACATCGACCGTTGTATTTAATTTGAATATTTTCTTCTACATTATTTTGTTCATAAAAAATCCATTACGATTTTTTTATAAATATATTTTTTTTGTATTTTTTTTGGCATTAATTACATGCATTGACAGTTGTATTTATTATAAATATATGTTTTTTGTTTTTTGGAATTAATTGCATACATTGACCCTTGTATTTAATTTGAATGTACTCCGTAGCGAAGCACGGGCATTCAGCTAGTACTGTATAAAATATTATGTTGTAAAAGTTACAAATTTATGATTGAAAATAAATGATAACCATTGTTGTTGCTGTTGTTTCCAATTCCCTTGGTGTAGGACAGCCTATACCAAGTTCAAAGGACCTTGGTCCATGGCGAAGGTTAGTAAGCAGCTTCACTTCAGGCGAGGTACCACTAAGTCTGAAGTCTGACTTGATCTCGAAGACATCGGATCCCGTAGTTTTGAACCGAGTCAAATGACAAGATCGGAACACTTGACCCCGCACCTCCAGAGGTATTTTGGGAACTTGTAGGACATTGCAGATACGACAGATTTTTCCGTGCACCATCCGCCATTATTGTACACGTCGGTGGCTTTGTCAGTGATGGGCATCGAACCAACCGGGCCATCTCGCCCACATAATCATTGTATTCGCCAGAAGTGTCCATCTGCTCGTGTATGTTCTATCATTTCTCACCGCTGATATTAATGAATGATAGTCTAATAATTATAAGAATAATTATTAGACTATCATTATAAGATAAAAAGAACTTTTTATATACCATGTTTTTAAATTTTCTGTTGAATCATATAAATTTGACAATTCTATGCATTAATAAATACTTTTTAAAATTTTTTTTATGAATTATCCTATCAACTTGAGAGAAAATGTAGTTAATTGGAAGTTAAATTGCTTTTAACTTTTCGATCCTTTCCTGGGCGATAGATGTCTGCACCAGTCTACAAAACAAAATTAACTGAAAATGAATTCAAATCTGCTTAAAGATGGCTAAAAGTATCAAAAGAATGCATTGTCATCGTGTTCTGAGCTATTCTAAAAGTTTGAAATGTCTAGCTAGTCGGGAAGTTAGTTAAAAATCGATTGCAAGATTTGTACTGGAGAAATAAACAAGAAAGCGAGTTAATAAAAACATGGAAAAATGGAAAACAAGAAGTAAATTAAAATTTAAATTCCTTAACAATTTCGACGATAATTAACAACAATTTTTCTCATTCATAATCATCCCGTTGACAAACGAAGAGGACAAACGAAATTTCCAATTTCCAGGGGGAAATTTTCCTAGGAATTAATCCTGACAGGGAAATGGCCGGCAGGCACTACCCGTTATTACCTGAAAACGCTCTTCCCGAAATGGAATTAACAAACACCTTGCAACTTGTCTTCGGGATGGATTTGTCTCAGTGATTTATAATCGAATCCCCTTTAATCTCCCACCAACTTGCCAGCGCGCACGCGCCGCGCCTAATTGATTTATTGACGGAGGCAATTTCCGTGTTCCCAGATAAACGGAGATAGCGAAAGCGTTTGGGGTAATCCTAATTTTGAATCTTGAAAATGATTGATTGCTCGGAAAAACTGTCAATTTTGAAGAAATATGCCCAGGTAGAGTTTGTCCGCTCTCGGTAATTCACTTGTACTGGTGTGAGATAAAAGTTTTTAAAGATGGATGAACATCCATCTAATTAAGGCTCAAAATTTTATCTGTGGTTCATTTTTAGATGAAGATTTAGTAATGAAGGCTTTTCACAGTTGGAAGAGAAATGTTGTTTTTACTTGCCACCTGACAGGTGGAGATGCTCCTTTGTGCCATATTCAGAATTTTGGGATATCCTATTCAGGATTTCACTCTCTGATTTTTATTTCATTCTCTTCTCTATTTTACGTTATTGCATGTAAAAATTTTAAGGTGGTACAGGACCGTGAATCTCGACGAAATTACTATAAACATGGTCTAATTCTAACCACAAAAACTCACATAATATTGGAAAAAGAAATTTTCTGTCTTTATACATATAAAGTACATATCTTTAAATATGTCATCTATGAAAATGGAAGTTATAAATCTATAAATAATTTTCCAATTAACAGTTTAGAATTTTATATGATTAACTGGTGATTAAAAATCATAAAGTGCTGTGCGCATCATAAAACTGAGATGTATGCCTAAAGAAAATAATTTATGGTCAGAATACACTTGTAATATATTTACCTGTAATAAGAAACAAAATAAATTGAAAATATTATTTAAATTAAAAATTGAGCATAAAATTGGAAAATTTCTAAAATTATCACAATTACTTGGATAATTTTCCCATATATGTGAAAATGAACTAGGAAATGCAGTTTTCAGTTTAGGTATTCCAACTGATGCAATTTCTTATTCATGTTGTCCTGTATATTTAACAAGTGGGGTAAATCTTGTGCAAGAATCTGTGTTCGGAATAGCTCTGAATATGTCTCTTAAATGTCGAAATTATGATTTTGTTAAGGTGGCACATGACCTTGAAGCTCGACGAAATTACTCTAAATAAGGTCTAATTCTAAACACAAAAACTCAAATAATATTAGAAAAAGAAATTTTCTTTCTTCATACACATAAAGTACATATCTTTAAATATATCATCTATGAAAATGGAAATTATAAATCTATAAATAATTTTCAAATTAACAGTTTAGAATTTTATATGATTAACTGGTGATTAAAAATCATAAAGTGCTGTGCGCATCATAAAATTGAAATATATGCCTAAAGAAAATAATTTATGGTCAGAATACACTTGTAATATATTTACCTGTAATAAGAAACCAAATAAATTGAAAATATTATTTAAATTAAAAAAAATTGAGCATAAAATTGGAAAATTTCTAAAATTATCACAATTGGATAATTTTCCCACATATGTGAAAATGAACTAGGAAATGCAGTTCTCTGTTTAGGTATTCCAACTGATGCAATTTCTTCTTCATGTTGTCCTGTATATTTAACAAGTGGGGTAAATCTTGTGCAAGAATCTGTGTTTGGAATAGCTCTGAATATGTCTCTTAAATGTCAAAATTATGATTTTGTTAAGGTGGCACATGACCTTGAAGCTCGACGAAATTACTCTAAATAAGGTCTAATTCTAAACACAAAAACTCAAATAATATTAGAAAAAGAAATTTTCTTTCTTCCTACACATAAAGTACATATCTTTAAATATATCATCTATGAAAATGGAAATTATAAATCTATAAATAATTTTCAAATTAACAGTTTAGAATCATTTATGATTAACTGGTGATTAAAAATCATAAAGTGCTGTGCGCATCATAAAATTGAAATATATGCCTAAAGAAAATAATTTATGGTCAGAATACACTTGTAATATATTTACCTGTAATAAGAAACCAAATAAATTGAAAATATTATTTAAATTAAAAAAAATTGAGCATAAAATTGGAAAATTTCTAAAATTATCACAATTGGATAATTTTCCCACATATGTGAAAATGAACTAGGAAATGCAGTTCTCTGTTTAGGTATTCCAACTGATGCAATTTCTTCTTCATGTTGTCCTGTATATTTAACAAGTAGGGTAAATCTTGTGCAAGAATCTGTGTTTGGATTAGCTCTGAATATGTCTCTGAAATGTCGAAATTGTGATTTTGTAAAGGGGGCACAGGACCTTGAAGCTCGACGAAATAACTCTAAATAAGGTCTAATTCTAACCACAAAAACTCAAATAATATTAGAAAAAGAAATTTTCTTTCTTCATACACATAAAGTACGCATCTTTAAATATGTCATCTATGAAAATGGAAATTATAAATCTATAAATAATTTTTAAATTAGCGGTTTAGAATTGTATATGATTAACTGGTGATTTAAAATCATAAAGTGCTGTGCGCATCATAAAATTGAGATATATGCCTAAAGAAAATAATTTATGGTCAGAATACACTTGTAATATATTTACCTGTAATAAGAAACCAAATAAATTGAAAATATTATTTAAATTTAAAAAAATTGAGCATAAAATTGGAAAATTTCTAAAATTATCACAATTGGATAATTTTCCCACATATGTGAAAATGAACTAGGAAATGCAGTTCTCTGTTTAGGTATTCCAACTGATGCAATTTCTTCTTCATGTTGTCCTGTATATTTAACAAGTGGGGTAAATCTTGTGCAAGAATCTGTGTTTGGATTAGCTCTGAATATGTCTCTGAAATGTCGAAATTGTGATTTTGTAAAGGGGACACAGGACCTTGAAGCTCGACGAAATAACTCTAAATAAGGTCTAATTCTAACCACAAAAACTCAAATAATATTGGAAAAAGAAATTTTCTTTCTTCATACACATAAAGTACGCATCTTTAAATATGTCATCTATGAAAATGGAAATTATAAATCTATAAATAATTTTTAAATTAGCGGTTTAGAATTTTATATGATTAACTGGTGATTTAAAATCATAAAGTGCTGTGCGCATCATAAAATTGAGATATATGCCTAAAGAAAATAATTTATGGTCAGAATACACTTGAAATATATTTACCTGTAATAAGAAACCAAATAAATTTAAAATATTATTTAAATTAAAAATTGAGCATAAAATTGGAAATTTCTAAAATTATCACAATTATTTGCATAATTTTACCACATATGTGAAAATGAACTAGGAAATGTAGTTTCCAGTTTAGGTATTCCAACTGATGCAATTTCTTCTCCATGTTTCCCTGTGTGTTTTACAAGTGGGGTAAATCTTGTGCAAGAATCTGTGTTTGGATTAGCTCTGAATATGTCTCTGAAATGTCGAAATTGTGATTTTGTTAAAGTGGCACAGGACCTTGAAGCTCGAAAAAATGACTATAAATATGGTTTAATTCTAACCACAAAAATTCAAATATTATTAGAAAAAGAAATTTTCTTTCTTTATACATATAAAGTACATATCTTTAAATATGTCATATATAAAAGTGGAAATTAGAAATCTATAAATAATTTTCAAATTAGCTGTGTAGAAATCTATATGATTAAAGACTAATTTTGAGCTAGTATGCAGCATTACTTTTAAACTATCAATAAGATGCTGATAAAACTACACTCATATGTATATTTCATGGAACTCTACATTTTAAAACTATAAAAATGTGCAATTCTTGAATACTTTTTTATGTGGGAAAATTATGCAAATAATTGCGATAATTTTTGAAGTTTTTCAATTTCATGCTCAATTTTTAATTTAAATAATATATATTACAATTTTTTTTACATTACAGGTTAAATATATTACAAGTGTATTCTGATAATTAATTATTTTCTGTAAGCATTATCTCAATTTTATGATTCGCGCAGCATTTTATGATTTTTAATCACCAGTTAATCACATAAAATTCTAAATTGCTAATTTGAAAATTATTTATAGACTTATCATTTCCATTTTTATATATGACATACTTAAAGATATGTACTTTATGTGCATAAAGGAAGAAAATTTCTTTTCTAATATTATTTGAGTTTTTGTGGTTAGAATTAGACCATGTTTATAGCCATTTTGTCAAGTTTCAAGGTCCTGTTCCCCCTTAAAGAGTTAATAGAGTTGGTCCACCCAGAATATTTTCGATATAATTTATAATTTTTTTGCGTTAGTGTAAGACAAAATTGTTTAAAGATTGATGGGAAACCATCCTATTAAGGCCCAGACTTTTATATAATGCTCATTTTCTAGAATTTGAAGATTTTATATAATGCTCTTTTTGAAGATTTAGAAAATAAAGTTTCGTTTTTACCCGTTACAGAGGCTGTTCGCACATTTTTTAGACGATTTTAGTAAGCGGTAATAAAAAATCATTTGGTGCAAAAGAAATAATTGCAATTGTACTATGTTTTTAAAAGTCAAAATTATCGTCTGTGGCTTGAAAGTTTTGTTTTTATTCAAAATGGCTACATTCGAAGGCTACATTTATGCTCTTTCCGAATAGAAATATGCATACTCCGTTATCCAAAAACGATGTGAGAGTCATGGTTTTGTGATATCTAAAACGTCGATAGGTAATATCGTCAACAATAAAGGAAAAAAACGTCAAATTGGACCCTCAAGTGGGACAAAAATTCCAAACAAAATTCCAAACTTGTGGGGTAAGTGGCGAGTATGTAATAAGCTAGGGATGTGAAATAGCGTCTGCGGCTTGAAAGTTTTGTTTTTATTCAAAATGGCATTTTTAACAAAGCAGTGGTTCGAAGGCTACATTTATGCTCTTTCCGAAGAGAAATATGCATACTCCGTTATCCAAAAACGATGTGAGAGTCATGGTTTTGTGATATCTAAAGCGTCGATAGATAATATCGTCAACAAGAAAGGAATAAAACGTCAAATTGGAGCCTCAAGTGGGACAAAAATTCCAAACAAGTATCCAAGGAAAAAACGGACATCTTCGACTATTGCAAAGGTACGTTGTTTAATGTTAAAAGAAATTCTCCCTAGTCAAAGGACAGTTGCAAAATCATTAAAATGCTCGATGTCCACTGTAAAAAAAATGATAAACGTTGATTTAAATCTTAAGAAAGCGAAAAAACGCAATGTGCATCGTCTTCTTCCAAGTCATATCGCTGAACGCAGGACACGCTGCAGAATTCTATATTAGAAACACTTGTCCAAAGAAAAATGGAAAACAATTGTCACAATAGATGAATCATGGGTGTATTTAAATGATTGCAACAAAAAAAGAGCCATTTATTATCATGAAAGGGGAGAAAAAAATTTAAGTACATGGTTCACAGAATCGAAAGAAACTTTTTCTAAGGGATTCATGATTGTTGCTGGTTTTTCTTATAATGGCAAGTTAAAAATAAAGAGAGTGGAAAAAAATGTCAAGATTAACTCCAAATACTATCAGGAACATATTTTATCGCCAATTTTTCTGACTGAAATACCATCGCTTTACCCACAGTGCCATCAATCTGTGAGACTCCATCAGGACAAAGCTAGCAGTCACACATCGAAATCCACTGTAAATTTCCTAAAAGAAATGGAACAAAAAACTGGTATCAAGGCCACACCCTTCACTGATATCCCTACTAAATCTCCCGATGTATCACCTATGGATTTTTGTGATATCGGACTTTTAAAATGTGCATTATCCAAACGTCGTCCCAAAACCCTTACACGACTCTGGAAAGCTGTTCAGGAGGAATGGGATAGAATACCTCTTCTGACACTGCAAAAGGCATTATTATCCGGGAAATTGCGGTGTAGAAAGATAGTTCAGAATAAGGGATGTCAAATAGAACATTTAAAACAGAAGAATTTTATGTAATTTAGTTTTGTGAATACAATATACATCGTCTAAAAAATGTGTGAACAGCTTCTGTATATGTGAAATATTGTTTTCCCTTGCCATTTGATTGTTGCAGGTGCTTCTTTGTGTCAAGTTTTATGGTGTCAAATTCTGCATTTCACTCTCTGATTCTTATCTAATTCTTATTAAATTATCTTCTCTATTTGGAGAGAACGTTAATCCGTCCAGTAAAGGCCAAAGCGGCTCATTTTCTAGGTGAAGTTTTAGAAATTGAAGGATTGTTTGTAAATGTTGTTTTGGGATGCTATTTGATTGATAGTGATATCTTTTTACGTTATGTAAAGAGTAATCGTAATTACGTTTGCGTAAAGAGAGTTTTGCAATATCGTATTTAATAGTTCACTCTTTGTTTCTTCTCTGATATACTATTTTCTTTAATTTACGATATTACATGATTGGCGGAATTTTATAAAGATTTGGTAGAGCTAGTCTAATTAGAATATTTTCTAGATACTCTAGAATTTTCTTGTATTTGGTGCCAGAAAAATATGCTGAAAGGCAAATGAGAATCCGTCCAATTAAGGTAAAAAATATTATGTTTAGTCCTTTTTTTATATGAAGAGTTAAATATTAATGCTTGATTTATTTTATTCTTATCTAATTCTTATTAAATTATCTTCTCTATTTGGAGAGGACGTTAATCCGTCCAGTAAAGGCCAAAGCGGCTCATTTTCTATGTGAAGATTTAAAAAATAAAACTCTGTTTGTAAATGTTGTTTTTTATTGCATGATTGGTAATGGTTTTTTAAAAAGTTGATAGGCCTGATCCACTCAGAATATTTTCGATATATGTACTAGTATATGAAATAAATAATTCGAAGAATAATGAGAATTCGTGCAAATAAGGCCTCAAGTTTTATATAATGCTCATTTTATAGATGGAGATTTAGAAAAATTAAGTTGTGCTTTTAAAATTTGAAATGAAATGCAGTTTTTTGGATGCTATTTATTGACAGAGTTACATCTTTGGGTTAAGTTTTTGGATCAGTATTTCCCTCCCTGATTCTTATACGATTCTAATTTTACGCTCTTTTCTGTAACACGATATTGCATGATTGGTAATGGTTTTTTAAAAAGTTTATAGGCCTGATCCACTCAGAATATTTTCGATATATGTACTAGTATATGAAATAAATCATTCGAAGAATAATGAGAATTCGTCCTAATAAGGCCTAAAGTTTTATATAAAGTTCATTATCTAGATGGAGATTTAGAAAAAATAGACTTTGTTTTCTTCCCATTTGAAGGGAAATGTTTATGAATACTATTTGATTCATAGTGTTGCTTCTTTGCGCTGCGATTTTGACTATTATAGTGAATTTTTCATTACCTGATCCTTATCTGATTCTTTTTCTATTCTCTTTTCTATTTTACGTTAAAACATGAATGGCAGGACTTTTTAAAGAGTTGGATCAGTTAAATTTCGCTGCTGCCATAGTTAGACTGAATAAGGAACCGTTTCATTGCAGCAAAACTATTTAATTTTCCGAAAAAATGCGGTAATGGATGAAGCTCTAATCGGAGGATTTAGAAAGGGAAATTTCCTGAAACAATCAAAGATATGAAAATCAGCAAAACGGACTGGCATTAAAAATTTTCTGGGACAAATATAGAGAAATTAATTTTTGAAATAATGATAAAGGATCATATTAGTTTTAAAAATATTCCAAAATTATGAATAGCACGAATTATGAATAACAAACAAGAAATAATGAAATTGTTCATGTGATAATAAATCTTCATATCAAGAGAAATTTGGATTTAGAAGGAATTTTTATGACTTACGAATTTGTATCTTAGAAACAATGAAGAATTATAAAGTTAAAAGTTGTTTATACAGTATTATAAAGAGTTTTATCACAGGAAGGAAAATTATACTGAAAAATTTAGATTACAGTTACAATGTAGGGTTCCCCCAGGGATCTTCCCTGGGGCCTGTTCTTTGGCTGGTGGTGATTAATGAATTACTAGAAGAAGAAAAGTGTAAAGGAAATTATACATTGCAAGCTTTCGCTGACGATATAATTGTGTTACTTCATAGCCCAGTCATTTATAATTTGACTACATTGGCAAAGGAGGAAATAGCGGGTTGCGAGAAGTGGGCAACCAAACATAAATTGGAGTTCAGTATCGATAAAAGCAATTAAACTGTCATTATGAAAAAAAGGTGATATCAAGACCAAGCCAACTATAGTATTGGGAAATAAAAACATAAAATATAAAGATGAAATTAAATATTTGGGGGTTTATATAGATAGTAAAATTAATTTTAAAACTCATCTAAATAAATTGAAAGAAAAAACAACGAAAATTATACAAATAACTAAAAAACCTGGGGAGTTTATGCGGATATAATTAAAGAAATATATCGTGTAGTAATTGAAAAACAATTACTTTATGGAGCAAGTTTTTTGTACAGGGATCAAGTTGTGTTTAATGAAAAATTAAAGCAATTACAAAGACCATCATCCATTGCAATAACAAAGTGCTACAGTACGGTAGCAACTGATACCCTAAATGTGCTAGCGGGGATTATGTCTTTACATCAGAAGGCTAGAGCTATAAGTGAATTAAGTAAATTATACGAAGAAGAACAAGAAATCATGATAGATAATGAAACATATAACCCAGAAAACGGCGTAATTAGATGCCGAATAATAGAAGAAATAGAAGAACTATTCAGTTTGGAATGGACGTATGGTGAGGTGGTTAGAACAGATAATGTCTCCTACATGGATGGCTCGAAGACAGAGCGGAGAATAGGAGCTGGTGTGATTTACTTTGGCGACAGTAAAAAAGAAGTTTATAAAGAGTGAATTTCTAGAGTGATTCATGTGTTGCAGAATTGAGGGCTATTCAGGTGGTTCTCGAAATAATGAAGAACAAAAACATAAGAAAGTGCGACATATTTACCGATTCAAGGAGTGCCCTAGAAGCACTCAAATCAATATCATATAAAGGAGAATTGGTATAAGAAATCAAGCATACTATAGAAAGAGAAGAAATAGATGTGTACCTCCACTGGGTTAAAGCACATAATAGGGATAGCTGGCAACGAAGATGCAGACAGGGCTGCCGAAGAGGCATCAATGTTAAATAACATAAGTGTAACTTATAAATATAGCAGAAAGGAAATTAAGAAGAAAATAGAGAAGAAGGAATTAGCCATATGGCAAAATGCAGGGAGTAGTAGCAGTAAAGGTAGATGGACACATCAAATCTTTAAAAAAGTTCGCGAAGACCGAGTTTGTGGGGATTTCATGCTTAATCAAGCTTTAACTGGTCATGGCTGCTTTGCAGAATATCAAAACAGGTTCCACAATAAAGATATTTTATGTTTATGTGGGAACATACAAACTATAGAACACTGCCTATTCTATTGTAAATGTTTTGAAGATATTAGGGCGAGGCTTCCGAGGAACTTCGCTCAGTGGAACAAACTTAAAATCTTTTCAGATTATTATTGTAAAAAAGCTATTAAAGAAATTATACAGGCGCTTATGGACTTCCATATTCAGTCTTCCCATTCGTAGTTCGCCTGTCAACTTACCTTGCGTTTCTATCCGTTTATGGCTATAATGGGAGGAGGAAAAAAAAGAAAAAATTAAGATAAATGAGATGTATATGTGAAGATGAGTCCCAGGAATATCTAGGGTATTGAATGTAACTGTTAAGTGCGTAATTAAGACTGCAATGGTGTTCAAAGAAGCAATTAAAGTTTAGCTTACGGGGTCTATTACGGGGAAATTTCATATATATGTATATACACGTGTGTGTATATGTATATATATAAATATATATATATAATATATATATATATATATATATATATATATATATATATATATATATATATATATAATATATATATATATATATGTATATAAATATATATATATATATATATATATATATATATATATATATATATATATATAAATATATATATATATATATATATATATATATATATATATATACAAATATATAAATATATATATATATATATATATATATGTATAAATATATATATATATATATATATATATGTATATATATATATATATATATATATATATATATATATATATATATATATATATATATATATATATATATATATATAAATATATAAATATATATGTACAGTCGAACCCCGTTATAGCGAACCTGGGATATAACGAACTCCCGGATATAACGAACGAAATTTTTGGTCCCGCCGTTTTCCTATTCTATTTAATGCTAATTTGCCCTTTTATAGCGAACCTCCGAAATGTTAAGAATCGGCTATAACAAACCTTTTTTTTTTCAGTCGACTGATTTTTTTTTTAAAATTTTTCCGCAGTTGTGAAAACATGACCGACTCTGATTTCATATGGAAATGTATGTCAGCTAGTGAAACACGGAGTAAATCAGCGATAAGTCTGTTTATTCAAGGGTAGAAACATCTGCATTCTTTCCCTTTTACAGCGCATACAGATTGGTACAGAGTTCTCTGCATCTGCCAGTGATTTATGTTCCTATCTGTACTCTGTGTATGCGTGTATCTCCTCCTCTGGCGGTCCGATGCATAGCATCAAAGGAGAACCCGAGGTCCCGGGGGTCAAATGGTGACAGTGGGGACGGGGGACACTAGATCAAGAAACACGAGGGACTTTGGCGGCTTGAATAAGGGGGTTCTAAATGGGGGAATATCTGGAAGACACGTGTTCATTGGAATGGGGGTGGTTCTAAATACCGTGACTAATGTGATGACAGGAGTCGGGGATCTGCAGGCAGAGAACTCTGTACCAATGTATATGCACCATTACGATAGCCACTCTGCAGTTGTAATCCCGCCAGTAATTCGGTAAGCGAAACCACAGTAACAGGAGGGAGGGGAGGAGAAAGGTTCACCAAACGCTCGAGGAGAACAAGTAAAAGCATGAACAGTATAGTATATGCGCACCCGAGAACAAGGGGAAAGGTCAGCTCAGGGTCGAGCCGGAAGATTCATTTCCACACGCAGGTGGAAGGGAAGTCATTTCATCTAATTCACCTATTTGAGTGTTTATCACAAGTTAAAAATTCGCTTTTAAGAAATCATTAGGTACATCATGTCGAACAAGCGTAAAGCATTCTGCATCGAAGAAAAAGTAAATATCATAAGAGAAATACAAAATGGAGGTAGCCAAGTTGACATGTGCCGAAAAAAAGATTTATCGAAATCTACAGTTGGAACAATATGGAAAAACTGAGAAAGCATACTTTCTGCTTTCGAGAAAAATTTGAACTCCCGAAAAAAATTTAAAAAAGCTGACCATCAAGAAGTGGAAGAAGCTTTATTAAAATGGTTCAGCGTTTAAAGAAGCCAAAATGTACCAATTTCTGGGCAAATGCTTCAGTCAAAAGCTGATGAATTTGCCAGTAAATTTGGAATTCCATTTTCGTGTTCTAATGGATGGTTAGACAGATTCAAGAAGCGGAACAACATATCTTCCGGAAAAATTGTCGGAGAATCGGGAGATGTTTCAACATCCAACATCGATACGTGGAAAGAAAATATTTGGAATGACATCTCTAGTGAATATGACGAGAATGACATATTTAATGCTGATGAAGCTGCACTGTTTTACAAGATGACACCAAACCAGACATTAAAATTTAATGGAGAAAAATGTAATGGCGGAAAATTGTCGAAAGACAGAATCACATTTCTTGTGTGTGCCAATATGAGTGGAACTGAACGTCGTAAGCTTCTAGTAACTGGAAAATCTAAACACCCCAGATGCTTCAAAAATATCAAACGGCTTCCTGTTTCTTATGAAGCCAACCGTAAGGCGTGGATGACTAAGGAACTGTTTGAAAAAGAACTTCGAAAGTGGGATCGTGAACTTTCAGCTAAAAAACGGAAAATTCTACTTCTGCTTGACAATTGTAGTGCACACAAAAACGATAAACAGTTACAATCGATTAGAATTGTACTCTTTCCCCCGAATTCAACTTCTGTAGTACAGCCTATGGACCAGGGTGTCATCAGAAGCCTTAAATATCATTACAGGAAGTAGCTCATTTTGGATATGATAGGATAGGATATGATAAAAATGTAAAATGTGACTTTTCTCTTCTTGATGCACTTATAATGCTCGAAAAATCTTGGCGACTTGTTACAGATTCTACAATTAGAAAATGTTTTCGACATGCTAGCCTAGCAAAGAATGTTGAAGAAGAAGATGATGAAGATTTACCTATCGTGATGTGGATAGAAAAACACAATATTTCCTCATTCTCGTATTGTGACATGCAATTGTTCGAAACATTTGATGATGAAATCATTACATGTGAAAATCCGACTGATGAAGATATTGTGGAAGAAATTAAAATGAATCATTCTGAAATCGAAGATTCTGCATCTGATGCTGATGAAGAGGAGCACATAAATGATGAAATTCCCACCATCTTAGATGCTACAGCAGCAATGCATGTAATTAATAAGTTTTTTTCCACACAAACAGTGGAAGAAAGAGTGTTGCAGTCATTTGACGTACTGGACAAAGAAATTCATATAATGTTTTTGAAATCGGTATCACGTCAGCAGAAGATTACCGATTATTTCTGTAACAAAACAGTGAGCAAGAATTAAAGGTAAAATGAATTTATATACATTTGTCTTTCATTTTTAATTAGTTTAATTAGTATTGTATCAGTTTAATGTTATCGATTTTAGTCAATTTAATTCATTAATGGTCATTTTTAATAGATTTTATCGATTTTTAATACATTATTATTGAATACACATAGCAACTAATGAGTTATACATTTTATGAACATTTTTCTTAACGGTTCGGATATAGCGAACCACCGGATATTGCGAACCAAACCTTTGGTCCCTTGAAGTTCGTTATAACGGGGTTCGACTGTATATATATATATATATATATATATATATGCATAAATATATATATATATATATATGTATAAATATATATATAAATATAAATATATATATATATATATATATATATATATATATATATATATATATATATATATATATATATATATATATATATATATATATATATATATATATATTCATTCTTGGGCCCGTATTCTTGGGATACATGCTATCCCACCCCGTAAGGAAAAGGTTAATTATGTTAATGTCGTAGGAAAAAATATGATGTGAAAGTTCTGTTCTATCACTGTGGCGGGAAAACTAAATTGGCTGTAAAGTATCGAAAATAAGTATTCTCACAGAAAATGGGAAAAATGCCCTTTAATCTTGAAATCGGAAGTTCCTCTGAGCTAAGTCCAAGCAATTATAAAGTGGACAAAACGACGGACGGGGGAGATAAGGCTTGTTATTTTCTGGACACAAGAACGGGCATTTAAACTAAGCACAGAAAAAGAGGTATTTTTACGACGGGTAAGTGTTCCGTCCAGATGTTACTTGAATTTCAGTCGAAAATAAGAAGGAGCGCCGAGACTCAATTTAAGACCTCCCAGGAAAGTGAGGGCAGATGTAAAAATTAAACTGCTAACGGCGAAAGAATTGGGAGTTAACCTGAAGGACAGAAAATAGTTGCAGAATTAAAATTAATATTAAAATTACTATTAAAGTTTTGATTATAGAATCAAAATTAGTAAGGTTAACATAAATAAACGAACCTGTAATGAAATTCCTAGTTTTAGTTATTGTAATTATAGTGTTATTGTAATAGAATCTAAGCAATTGTTAATTTGTATGGAAGTGGTTAAATACTGTACAACTAGCACTCATACGGGCATTCGATAATACCTATTGGAATTGTGACAACGCAAGACTTGAAAATTGAAAGCCATAGCTCGCGACTGGATGGCGGGACAGTAGATGAAGATTGTTTGTTTACAACGGCATTGGGAGTTTTTCCACGCGCTGGGAGTTTTTTCCTCGCGCCTAGATTTCTGTATCTCAGCTCCGTGCTCTGAGATGTGATTGTAACTTATATAAAAAATGTTGTGTTCTTTTTTGGTTAATAAAAATGCGTGTGATGTTAATCGTCCATGCATAGTGCTTTTCGCCTTACACAGTGGATTTAAATAATAGTGAGCCAACCGGCCAAGCTCTTACAGAATGATAAAGATATTGTAATTGTGTTTATAAATATAATAATAATGTTTATTAATATAGAAATATCATTGTAGTAGTGTTCGCAATACATATTTACAAATTTGGAATCATGTTTATATATTTAAATAGATATTAATGGAAAGAGTAAATATTTAGTTTTCTTAAGAAACGTTGAGTATAGTGGCTAGTTCATATATTTTAGAAGAGTAAAGAGTCAAAATTGAAATGTGTTATGCTGTAAAAATAGTAAACTGTAAACTACAAGGTATAGCAGTTGATTCACAATGTATAAAATTATTGTAATTGTATGTTAATTGTAAAAATTGTATTGCAATGTCTAAAATTTAAAGTAAGAGAAGATTATGATTAGAATGTATGCATTGTGTAGAAGTAGTAATGGTGTTATTAGTAAATGTGAAATGTATAAAAATATCTGGGTATAATACATTTAAAAAGTATAGGGTTAAAAATAAAGTAAATTGTTAAAATAAACCGCAAAGCAAAGTAATAATACTAAGGTAATGTAATAGAACAAATAAACATATCGAGAATATATATCAGAACAATAAATAAATAAGTGTAAAAAATGATGAAAATAATTACAATTATATTAATTACTAGGTGTATAATGTGTTATGTAAATAAAAAAAAAGGGGGGGGGGTGGGAAGTCAATTGCAACGCAGGAGCCACCATGGAGATAGTTTGGAATTAAATTTTAAAATTAATTTTTTGTTTATTTGATTTGATTTTATTATTTAGTGCCGCGTGACCTTTTCTCCGGACCTGCGGGTCCGGAGAACGACCAACGACCCTCGTGGCGGCCAATGGCCAAAGAGCATTACCAACAACAAGAAATACTTTAATGGCATTTATTTGTCACCTAAAACCAGTGTTCACTTCGTATAAGGGTTATGTATGAATACCAGTGATCCAAAGTAGCCTAGTGGTAGCGCGTCGGTTTTCAGTGCTGATGGTGCTCGGTTCGAATCCCGATAAGCGGCATTAAATACACTCGTGTCTAAGACGGTTTTTAACGTAACCATTACTGGCAGAGATAACCTTCACTATATATATATATTTATATATATATATATATATATATATATATATATATATATATATATATATATATATATATATATATATATATATATATATATATATATATATATATATATATATATATATATATATATATATATATATATATATATATATCGAGAGGAGGCTGTCGCGGCGACGAGGCATCAATTTTAACGTGTGTATTTTTTAGGAGGGGACATGATAGCTTTCGCATTATGACTTACGAATAGTGATGTGACTCAGCGAGTGACAGATTTCATATAAAACAGATAAATTACAAAGTCCAACGTGTTACTACAGAAAAAAAATTCCTTTTCTAAGCCTCAACTAGAATGGATACAGAGGAAAAAAGATTATTCTCCGAATTTCCGCTTTCCGTCGTGAAAAATATATAGGTTACATGTAATAGATAAATTTTTTGAGGATACGCGGCTTAGCCTATTTGGTGATTTTCCGATTTCCTGTGGGTGTATTATATCTAGTTTTGTATTTCCGGGGGAAAATTGAACTTTTCCGTTCTTTTAGTAAGAAGGAACGATATTACACTCAGAAACTCACGAGAACTGAATGCAAAATCCATATTTATGCACAGTCGAATAAATTGATTTATTTTCCTGGCAGATTTTAAATAATTTAATTTAATATCTTTAAATATGTTTAATAAAGTTTCTCCCATTTCTGTCACCACTTTAAAGGAATTCACGTATGTTTTTCATTTATCACCCCCCACCGTAATGTAATATATATATATATATATATATATATATATATATATACACTCAAGAGCCAAAACATTATGACCACCCCTACATTTTGCAATGAATTCGCCTGGATGACGTGGAAGGCACCGGATCAGGTGGAAGTGGTATTTAACTGCTGCTGGAGAGTCTGAAGAATCATTCTTTCACTTACTTCTGTGTGTGATGGGAAAGGCTGCGGATCTAAGCGACTTTGATAGAGGGCAGATTGTAATGGCTCGAAGGCTCGGAACAAGTATTTCCGAAACTGCACGACTCGTGGGTTGTTCGCGACCTACAGTTGTTAGTACTTATGCAAAGTGGATGAATGACGGTGAAACCAGCAGTAGACGACATGGTGTTGGACGTCCACACGCTATCAAAGAAAAAGGTCGTCGGAGACTGTCTCGCATGGTGAAGCAAAACCGGAGCCAGACAGTGGCTCAGCTGACAGCCGAATACAATGCAGGGCCGAGTAGAATAGTATCGCAGCACACTGTTCAGCTGACACTGTTGGATATGGGGCTACGCAGCAAACGTCCCACTCGTGTGCCTTTGCTGACCAAGCGTCATCGCCAACTGCGCCTGCGCTGGGCCCGGGAACATCGCGACTGGTCCATGGATCAGTGGGAGAAAGTTGCCTGGTCAGATGAATCACGGTTTGTCATTCATCACGCCGATGGCCGTGTCAGGATACGCCGTCTTCCAGGCGAACTGTTGCTCCCTCAATGTACAGTAAGTCATACACAGGCCGGTGGTGGCGGTATTATGCTTTGGGGGACGTTCTCTTGGACGTCTCTGGGACCCCGTGGTTGTGGTAGAGCAGACCATGAATGCTACAGGGTATCTGAACATCATTGCGGACCAGTTGCACCCTTACATGGCCTCTGTTTTTCCAGCTGGAAATGGAATGTTCCAACAGGACAACGCCCCGTGTCACAAGGCTAAAATTGTGTTGGAGTGGTTCCAGGAACATGATGCTGAATTCCAGTTAATGTCCTGGACGCCTAACGCACCGGATCTCAATCCGATAGAACACATTTGGGATGTCATGGGACGGCAGCTCAGAGTTCAAAGACCACCAATTCGCAATATCTCGGATTTGCGTGACCGTTGCTTAAACATCTGGTACAATCTGTCTCCGGCCATCTACCAAGAACTTGTGGCATCCATGCCAAGGGGGGTTGACGCTGTGTTGCGAGCCAAAGGTGGGCCAACTCGTTATTGACAGGTGGTCAAAATGTTTTGGGTCTTGAGTGTATATATATATATATATATATATATATATATATATATATATATATATATATATATATATTTCCCAGCTGTATATATATTGGGGCTTCAAAAGCCTTTCATAGAATTAATACTCACTTATCTTCATAACTGCAGTTTCAGTCACGACTAAGGGACATTTAAATTGTGCTGTATATAGATTCAACTTTTAACAAAGTACACTGGTGTGCAAAACTTAAGCAACAGGTGGGTTTTTTGCCATAAATCCACGAGAAATCATCTGAGAGACATGAAATTCAGAAATGAGGTACAGTATTATGTACATAAAGGATGACGAAAGCATCGGCGCTGAAAAAGGAATACAATGCATACGGTATGGAATCAAACAAAAACAAGCTTTATTGAACGCATAGTATCGTGACTCATGATTGTCTATCCAAGATGAAGAACAACAAGCAGATGTTCCTTAATATGGGATATGCCCTCCCCTCACTGAAATGGTTGCTTCGCACCGTCTCCGCATACTCAGAACCAGCTGGTGCAACATTTCTTGCGGTAGGAGTGCCCATTCCTCAATCAGCATCTGTTTGAGTTGTTGGGTGTTCTCCGGAGGATGTAAGCGTGCTTCAATGCATCTCCCCAAAGCATCCCACACATGTTCGATGGGATTTAAATATGGGGAGGACGCTAGCCAATCCATTCGAGTGATATCTTCACTTTCCAGTAGCTCCTCAACAGCAAGAGTCCGATGTGGCCGTGCATTGTCATCCATAAAAATGAAGTCTGAGCCAATGGCACCTCGGAACAGACGCACATGGGGAAGGAGTACCCCCTCACAATAGCGATCCCCGGTTACAGACCCTCTGTCCAAAACGTGGAGCTCATTTCCACCGTTCAGCATAATGCGTCCCCAGACAAGAACTCCAGGACTACCGTTCCGGTGTCTTTCCTTGATGTTACTGGGATAAAACCGGGTGCCGACCTCTCTCCAAATGAAAGCGCGTTGAGATTCGCTTCTGGTACTGAACCGACTCTCATCCGTAAAGAGGACACGACTCCATTGATCAGTTGTCCAGTTTTTGTGCTCTATGCACCACTGTAAACGGTGGCGTCGGTGGCCAACTTTCAACGGGAGGCAGCGTTCAGGACGGCGGGTGAATAGGCCCCCTTTGTGAAGGCTTCTGGCCACAGTAAACCGCGACACTTGTCGCGCCGTTGCTGTACAGAGTTGCTGAGCAATGGCGCTTGCTGACTGATGTCGGCCTCTTTTCGCCTGCAGGACGATATATCGGTCATCCCCTGCAGTTGTCGTCCTCGGGCGGCCACCACCAACCTTTCTAACAGCTGTACCTGTGGTTTGGAACGCTTTCCAAGCGCGCGAAACGACACTTTTGTTGATTCCGAACTCTACAGCTACATTGGTGACAGTACGGCCATCCTCCAGCTTTCCGATCATTCTTCCACGTGTGAAGTCGTCCAGGTGATTTTTTCTAGCAATATTTCACGAACTGACTCACTGGCACTTGCAGCGAATATGTTGAATTGCGTCTCCGTCCTTCATTTTATTCTACTGTTGAGCTGCGCGCGCCGACATCACGCGTTTTGCGTACGCTCATGTAGCCTCTGACGTTTCGTTCCTGATATTTGCATACGCATGACGTTTCTACTGACTTACGTGTTCATTGTACTGATCTCCAGACCTCCTTTTCTGCAATTTCATGGCTATCTGCTAAATTTTTACATTGTTGCTTAAGTTTTGCACACCAGTGTAATAGCTCCGATGATTAATGGCGACTCGGGGCATCCTAGTAGTTAGGATGTCTGAATTCGGCACCGAGGGGGCTCAATTCGAATCCCGACACGCCCCCACTGATTGCGCTCGTGTCTAAGCTGGGTACAGGCATGTTAAATATGCTGCTCGGGAAATCAATCCGTTTTATTTGAAGGGGTAGAAAAACGTGACGAGCAAACCAGATGTCTGACCTAAAGGATGCTCGGTCAAAATTTTGGTGGGAACGGTCAAAAAGCCAGCCAAAAACCCTCGTGTCAGCCAATGGCCAAATACCATTAGCAACAACAAGAAATACTTTCGTGACATTTATTTGTCACCATTCCAAATTATTGGCCTGAAAAAAAGAAATTGTTGGTTATACAAAAACGAACATTTTATTTAATTCCAAATTTTATTTTGCAGGACAAGTACAAAAAAAAGTTGATGAATTTAAATACCTTGGCTATATAATTAATGACAAAAATAAACTAAGAACAGAAATTGATAACATAATCAAAATGGCTAATAAATGATTCTTTGGGCTGAGATATATATATATATATATATATATATATGGCCGATATGGGCATGTTAAATCCGTAGTCCAGAAAGGGGTTGGGACGGTACGATCCCACAGATGTTTCCCCTGGGTGCTCTGTCAAAATTGTGGTGGGACCTAACCGGGTCCGAATGTTAGGAACAACATGAATACCAGAATAATTGTATCTTTGATTTTTACAGTTGGAGTCTTTTTTTTTTAATCATACTCAATAATTAACTCCTTGCTTATTTTATTATCTTCTCTGTTTTACGCTATTGCATGAATCGAAGAATTTTTTTAAAGAGTCAGTCGAGTTTGTCCACTGAAACTAGTTTTGAAATCTTGGTGTTTTCTTTCATTAGTGTAAAAAGTTGACTGAGGCATCTGAAAGGGCAGCTGAATGTGGCATTTATTTTAGTTAAATTTAATGTTATAGTAATGGTTAAATATACACAAAAGATGATGGGAACATTTCAAATTTCACTGCTGTCTGTTTTAAGCTGAATAAAGGACCATTTTATTGCTGAAAAAACCTTTGATTCACAGTTAAACTGCGTTAAAGCTGCTGTGTACTAACCTTATTGGAATCGCACGCTTCAATGTTAATCTATGAAGAAAATGTGTCTGCTATTTACAGCTCCAAAAATGCTGATAATCCAAAAAAAATCTTATTTTCAGATAGCCTGAACTTTTATGCACTTGGAAACAGGATTCGTTTTATTTATTTTGTTTTTCAAACGCGGAGGCACTTGTCGCTAGACATTCGCCTGTATGTACACCGCGAGGCTGCTGGACATTAATTTTAAAGGGGCACCGTATAAGTGACCGGCACTACCCCCTACAAGCCGGTCCCGTAATTTAGAACCGAGTCAAGTGATGAGACCTGTAATTTTGATCCCGCAACTCCAGAGGTAAATTTGAGAACTTGGAGGACATTGCAGCCACGACAGATCTTTCATGCACCAACCGCCCTTAGTGTAGACTGCAAGGGATTCGTTTTATAATTTAGGAGCGTTTAAAACAGATGATACCAGTTATTTTTCTCAAATAATTTAAAATTTTAAATATTATTTGCATTAAAAAAAACGAAAAAAGCTTCAAGGTGAAAAATTTCTTTCTCTATTACGGAGTACAATTAAAAAAAAATCTTTCATTCGAAGTCGGCTATCCTTGGACACATTTTCTTATAGGTTAACAATGAGGTGAGCAAATCGAATAGGGTTAGTACACTGCAGCCTGAATGGATGTCCCTCTAATCAGAGGTCTCAGAATAGATAATTTTCGGAAAAAATCGAAAATCTGAACTTCGTCAAAAGATTTTGGAAATAAAAGCATTTTTTTAGCAAGCACAGATAAATTAATTCTCAAAATAAGGATGAAGGATCTAATAGTTATTCTTACATTACGAATAGCACGTATGGAACGAACCATGAATAGCAACAAATCATAAATTGAGGCGTTCCCGTTGAAAAGAGGGTAAGTGCTAAAATTTCCAAGATGTATTTTTTCACTTGTACAAGGTTTTTTTTTCCTAGGCTAATCGCGTGGAAAAGGGGGTAAGTGCTTAGCACAGAACTAAACCAAACTAGCTAGACACTTATCTCCCTTTTACACGGCATTAGTCCTGGAAAAAAAACCTTGTATCAGTGAAAAAATACTTTTTGGAAATTTTGGCACTTACCCTCTTTTCAATGGGAACGCCTCAGTTGTTTTATGTGTAAACTAGCTGAAAACCCGTACTTCGCTACGGAGTACATTCATATTAAATACAATGGTCAATGTATGCAGTTAATACCAAATATATATATATATATATATATATATATATATATATATATAATAAATAGAATGATCAATGTATGCAATAGATGTAAAAAAAAGGAAAAATACATTTATAAAACAAATCGTAACGGATATTTTCATAGACAAAATAATGAAAAAAATATTCACATTACACCAGATAGAACATACTAAAGAATATAGTACAGTTTGAGGAATATTTCTTTTACCGTATTTTAATATTTTTTTGCACAAAGTCCAATCGTCTGCAGCATTAGCAAGAAAAAAAAGACTTTTTTTTTGGTCTATTTCGTTGCTATGCACGTGACGCAAAATTAGTTTAAAGTATCACAAAAAGAAAAGAAAGCACGTGATCAGCATTTAATAAATTAAATTCTAAAAATTAATCATTAAAAATTCACCAAAAATAAAAAAAATGGAGGTAAAGATTCGAAAAAGATTTCATTTTAAAGTAATTTTTATGATCTTTCTAGTCATATAAATTTTATAACCCTCGGAGTATTATTTTAAATGCAAACTTTAAAGAATGTTAGAAAAACAGCTTAAAAATTCAATTAAAAAAAATCTAAGGAGAATTTATAAAAAATCTCTCTTAGTGCACGCCTACACTATAAGAAGAATCGCCATGCAAAATTTCAGCCCTTTAGGTCCAGCGGTTTGGTCTGTGCGTCATATGTCAGTCAGTCAGTCAATCAGTCAGTCAGTTACAGAACTGTTTTATATATATAGATAAACCTTCATTTCAAAAATTTGTAATAAGCATATTTTGCTATACTTGCGAATAGTGGGATAACCCAGTGAATAGTGAATTATCTGGTAAAGAATCAAAATTACAAATCCCTGTAACCGACTAGACAGAGATGTATTTCCTATACCTCTGCTCAGTACACTTGTATAGATAGAGGCGCTGAAAAATTATACTTCGAATATCCGTTTCCTCTTCGTGAAAAAATATATACGTCCGATGCAATAGATAGATTTTTAAGGGATCCGCGGCTTAGCAGATTTGGTGGATTTCCGATTTCCTGTGGTAGTATTATGTCTGGTTTTGTATTTCCTGGGGAAAATTGAATTTTCCCGTTCTTTTAGTAAACAAAAACGACATTACATTCAGAAATTCACGAAAACTAAATGCAAAATCCTTGTTTATGCACGCATTTCAGATGGATTAATAAAGTTGTTTTTCTTTCTAGGTTAAATTATGTGTTGTTGTCTGTTTAAAAATAAATTATCGTATATCTTCTTACCATTTTTAGTAAATTCCCTAAGTATCTATATATTTAAGTTGCTAAGCCGATTTATGTAGTCCGTGAGAGAAAACCACTGCATCAATTTACTTCATTTTGATCTTAAACGAAAGATTTTAATCTATAGATATGTCAAATTTGATTTTTGTAACTGCAATTTCTATTAATTCGTTAAAATTTACAGTTATAAAATTGCTTCATGCGCATGCTCAGTGACATGTTTAAATCTGTCTTTAGATACTCACTAAGCAGCATAAATACATTAATTTGTTTCTGCGCATGCCCAGTGACATGTTTAAATTTGACTTTAGGTACTCACTAAGCAGCACAAATACATTAATTTGTTCTTGTGCATGCTCAGTGACATGTTTAAATCTGTCTTTAGATAGGGGAGAGTAGTACACAGTGAGGCTGGGTACACAGTGAACACAGAGAAGCTTTTATAATGAAGTTTATGTTGGTGCCGCTAGATGTCAGGCTGTTCAATGACGTTTTGTTTGGAGTAATTGCCGCCCACATTTCAAGCGTGGATGTTCGTTCTGTTGGAAGCTACGAAACGAAAGTGATTTTTTGAACCTAAAAGTAAGTTATTTATCTGTGTTATACGTCATATATCTTCAGTTTAATTGTATCTATTACTTTGGATTGAATATTATATATATGCTGCACTATTTCTCCACTTAATACCAAGGATTTAACTAAAGAAAAACAATGGAAGGGATATTTAGCCATTTTTTTAACAAAGTGAAATGGTACACAGTGAGACATGGAACACTGGTACAGAGTGAGACAATGTCTCACTGTGAACCATGATAACTATAATTATTTCATAATAGCAATGTGCATTAAATGTTACTGTAATGTATTTGTTAAAGTAATGTAATGTATTTAGTATTAGGAATTTTCTCAATTTTTATCAACTCAATTTTGAATTACTAAGATTTCGCTCTCCGTTGTCAATCTCATGAAAAATCTGTGTTTGAATCTTTCAAACGAAGAGAAGTATTTTTTATCATTAAATTGTAATTAGCAACAATTCAGTAGAATTTACCGCAGAAAAATTATATATGCTCAATTTCCTCAGTTTTAGCACTGTCTCTTCGCACATGTCTGATATGCCATAGGACCATAGGAACATGTGATTAACTGTGTTAGCCTCCACGAGACGCAATTATAGACTCAACAAGCCGCGGCATGCTTTCCACAAATGAAAAAAACTTGTTTGTTAGAGTCAGTGCATATCACGGAATTTCCATCATGGATTTTACATTTACTGAGTGGGATTCAGTAAACCTCCATGTAAAGGGGAATTGGCACTGTACTAACTCTATACTGGAGAGAGAGACTGGGGTGGTATAATGTCTATAATGGAGAATTCGGAAGTAGAGGCACTGTTGTTATACTGAAGACCCTACTTGAAAATAGACGACAAATTTCTGGACGAGGGATCGGAAACAGGATTGGACGACATCACTTTATCTGCAGTAACTTTTGAAGAACACTCGGAACCGTTTCACCGAAGCAACTTTGTCGAAGGGAAATCGGTTGATTCTATTAGTCGTAGCGGCGAATAACAAAGTTCATAGCGACGGATGATACGAGCGGTGTCTCCAAAGAGGAAAGATGTTCTCAGAAGTTTTAGCCGGAAATAGTGGTGATATTACATTTGCGTTTAAAAATAAAACTCAGTTCGTTGCGACTCCTGGCAACTAACTATCCTGGATGATTGTAACTCAAATGATTTCTACTGACACATTTTGAGTCGACTCTCTTTTATTTTAAAACTACGTAGTAATAATACACTTAATACATAAATATCATAGATGAATCTTTCATCAATAGTACAAGCAAGTACTCCTCCGCAAAGTATAAAACTGGCAAAAACATGGCCAGGCTGGATAAGTTTTCGTAAGTCTAAATCAAGTCAGAGAGTATATCTGATAAAATTTCTTTCGAGCCGAGCAAAAGAGGGAGCGAGGGTTGCCAGAGAAAACGTGAACCAAACCTCGCCAAACGCTGAAGCCTACGAAAGGTAGAAAAAAAGCAGCGCATTAAGTAAAAGGGCGAGTAACGGCGAAAACTGGTAGGCGTGTACCAATGACGTGAAGACGCGGGAACATAAGACACGCTCATTGGCTGTGCAGGTGAGACCTGGCGACTTATGACATCTGGCGATTTCGCTCCAACGCGGTTGTTTCTCAAAAGCTGCACGAATACACACGATATTGCCACACTTAGGTGAAACTCAATACGCATAGAAAAAGAACAGACGAACGTCACTATGGGCGTTACCTACAAGAATAACACAGTGCAGGAAAGGAGGTTCCCATATCGTATGCTGAATGTTGGCACGACATAGGAAACCGTAAATTTAAAAGTAGCCCTGGGAAAGATCCGTAATGGTTTATTTCAACAATGTCATGCCGATTCAACTTACGCACAGGTGTGCATGAAAGAGCGAGACATCGTTAAAATGAAGACCACCTTGAATTCAAAAGATCAGGACTAAAGAAAACACCTGCTACTGCTAAGATAAAATACCCACCCTGACAGAGTTAGATTTTAACAAGTTATTAATTAATTTTAAGTTTCAATTAAGAAAATTACTACACATTAACTGTAGCGATAAAATCCACGCTACACTCCATATATTTCAGTGATTTTACATTTACTGACTTACATTTACTGAGTGGGAAAATAATGCTACGTGGTATTTTTTTTTATTATGGTACTTTTTCATTTAAAAAAAACATCGAGACAATGTAAAAAATCGAGCACAAAACATCGATGTTAAAAAAAACATCGGCTTTAAAAAATCGATGTTTAGAACATCGATATTTTTATAAAAACATCGATGTTTTGAAAACATCGACATCGATGTCGCATCCCTAGACTCAGGATGGCACGAGGCCTTTTCCTCTGATATGCAATTACATCAGTTCATTAAAAGAAGAAAGGGAATGAATCTCATTAATGGTAGTAACGCCCTCGAAAGCAGAAATTCTTCAAATTTTTGACATGTATATGTATACTATCTACCAATAAGTATATGGACACCTGTGATAGAAAAGGAAAACACAATTTATTTTTATTCAATAGTTGGTAGAGCCTCCACGAGACGCAATTATAGACTCAACAAGCCGCGGCATGCTTTCCACAACTTTTTGCATGACGGCTAGATGTATTTTCTTCTACTCGGCTTGGACAAGACATGTAAGTTCCTTCACTTGTTTTGGATGGTTGTTGCACCCCATAATTCGACGATCCAACTCGTCCCAGAGGTTCTCGATAGGGATAAGTCTGGGCCCTGGGCAGGTCATTCCATTCTGTTAACCCCATTGTCACCATACCAATCCATGGTGGACCTTCGCAACATGACAGCTGGCGTTGTCGTTCTGGAAGTAACATGGGTCCAATCCGTAAAACTGCCATAACATAGGAAGTACACTATCATCCAAAATAGTGCAGTAGGCTTCGGATTTGAGCCTATCAAGGGTCCCAGTACATACTAGGAGAAACAACCCCAGACCATAATTGCACCTCCGCCGAACTATATTGTGGGCACAATGCATTCTGTCAGGAGGCGCTCTCCAGGCAGACCGTCATTTTTCAATGTGCCACTCTAATTGGAGAATGATAAACAACTTTCTAATAAGCCTGAAAATGTTTAGCTTATTGTAATGAGCACAACCACATTTAGTCTAGTTATAAAATTTGCAATAGTCTGTTCAAAGAGCCTGGTTTCATCCAAGCTAATTGCAATGTACCCAAAGCATTAACGGTTTATTAAAAATGACAGATAAAAACATCGTTACTTAAATTCTTCCTGCAGTGAACATATGAATTAGATAAGAGTTACTTATATTTAAAAGAAGTAATTTGGTTAAAAGAGGTAATTTTTGCACAACAGGCATCATTGTTTGAAAATTATTAATTATTATTGTTAAACAATTGTATTATTATTGTTAATTAATTGGAATGAATAAATTATTAAAATGACAAACTTTTAGCTTTTAATCGGACTTTCTCCCACATCAGGCATTTTAACTCCTCATGGTGAACTTTTTTGACACTTCGATGAATGCAGTTGATTTCCCTTCTTACACTGTATGAGTGGATGAATGTCCGATATATCCATAGTTATGTCATTTGCGCATATGTATTTTATTGATAGTATATAATCACTTATTTTAAAACGGACATTTAATATATCGTATATGATACACTGTATATTTTAAAATCTTCTTTTCCTGCAAAACATGTCAAAACTTTTGAAGGAGGAATAAATTTCCTTCAGCTTTAAAACATGTACGATACTGCTTTTTAGAGTCTCCTTTCCTTAATATCGTAAGCAAAATCAAATTTGAAACTGTGCTCTCCAAATTTCAAAAATAAAAAGCCCTCGTCAACTTGGTCCCTTCTTGAGACTGCAATTTAGAATCTTTTATTTTTCTGGTAATGGGACTCCAAAGTAAATCGTATTTGGCTTGATCAGATCAAAGTCATTTATTTCATTTATCTGAGAGCTCAGATGCGATGGGAAAAAAAGCATTGTATTAGGGCTTAATACGTTTCGTTTGACATAAGAAAAGTCGAAAGCCTTTCTCTTCAATCTTATGTTTATAGTTGTCAGTATTCTTCATCTTGTTTATGTCTAATTTACGAAAATTGTGGTAGAGAGGAATCTTTTTGCTATGCACCTTTTGACGTTTCCCTGTGCAATAAACTTTTACCTGGAATTTTTACATTTATTTAGCGCCGTAAGCATGTAATAGCGGGTCTTTTGCTATGAAAGATGCACAATGCAATCCAAGTAGACAAATACTATGAAATGGATAAAGCAGGAATTAGGAAATAAACTTTTGCCTAGAATTTTTTCATTAATTTATCACTGCAAGTATTAAATTATCACTAAAGTATTTTATGAAATGCCTTTTGCTTTGAAGTTTAAGATTTTTCCCCGTGCAATACAGGGTGCCTCAAAAAACCTTGACGTATTTTAAAAATTTACCAGTTGTTACCCATCAAAACATGACGGCTGGATAGTAAATAATTGATAATTACAAGATAAAAAGAACTTTTTATATACCATGTTTTTAAATTTTCTGTTGAATCATATAAACTTGACAATTCTATGTATTAATGAATACTTTTTAAAATTTTTTGATGAATTATCCCATCAACTTGAAAGAAAATGAAGTTAATTGGAAATTAACTTGCGTTTAACTTTTCGTTCCCGTTCCGGTCGATAGATGGCTGCAACAGTCTACAGAACAAAATTAACTGAAAATAAATTCAACGCTGCTTAAAGATGGCTAAAAGTATTAAAAAATGCATTGTCATCGTGTTCTGAGCTAATCTAAAAGCTTTAAATGTCTAGCTAGTCGGGAAGTTAGTTAAAAATCGATTGCAAGATTTGTACTGGACAAACACACACACAAACAAGAAACAAATTAATGTGTTTAAGCAGTCTCGTGCTTAGTGAGTATCTATAGACAGATTTAAAAATGTCACTGAGCATGCACAGAAAGCAATTTTTTCTTTAATTGTAAATTATCGCTAATTAAACAACGCGAAATAAACAATTTTCATCAGGTTTAAACTTATATTTCACATACATAATTATCATAAAAATAAAAATGGCAGAAAGAGATCTAGAAAGACTCCTCGGAAAAAACGTGTTTATCATTGAAACATGTCAATGAGCATGCGCAGAAACAGTGAGTTTCTAAAGCCAGTTTTAAACATGCTTCTGAGCATGCGCAGTAAATCAATTTTTAATTGTAAATTATCGCTCATTAATAGAAATTTCGGTTACAAAATTCATATCGACAAATCTACAGATTACAATCTTTCGTTTAAGACCAAAATGAAGTAAATTGATGCAGTAGTTTTCTCTCACGGACTACCCAAAAAGTCGACTTAAACTTATAATACAACTTAAATATATAGATATAACAACTTAAATATATAGATTGCAACTTAAATATATAGATATATAAAAAAGTACTCATGTTAGGAACTAGAAATTCACATACGTGTTACCCCATATAATAGAGTTTTTTTTTAGTGTAGTCAATAAATTTTAATATATGCTCTTTTTGTGGTACGGAGATATCCAGTCAATAATCCATTTCAGCCTATGTGCGTTCCAATATTGATTCCGTAACACATGATATTCCAGCAATTATGCGTTTTTTTTTAGTTCTTTAACCTTTTCCTTACGGGATGGGATAGCATGTATCCCAAGAATACAGGCCCAAGAATGAATGAATATATATATATATATATGTGTGTATATGTATATATATATACATATATATAATATATATATATATAAAATATATATATATATATATATATATATATATATATATATATATATATATATATGGTCGCTCTAAAAAAGGTGGTATGAAATTTCCCGTTCTAAAGAGTGAATCAGAAAAATGGGCCCCGTAAGCTAAAGGTTAAGACTGTCCACTTTTGTTGAATAAACTTTGTCTTTGACAAATCCCCCTCCCCCGCAAAAAAAAGTCCAGAGGTGTAATGTCTGGAGTTCCAGGAGGCCATTGGATGGGACCATCTCGTCCAATCCACCTGTTCGGAAATGCCTCATTTAAAAACGTCCCGTATAATCATACCCCAATGAGGCGGTGCACCGTCTTGTTGCCAAATTATTTTGAAATGTAAATAAGAAATTTGTGGGACAGAAAAAATCTGAATATGTCTAAGTAAATTTCTTTTGTTGCAATTTGTTAGTAGAGGAAGAGTGGTCCAGCCACACGATCTGCTATTAATCCGCACCACAGATTCACTTTAGGACTGTCTCTGTTAAAGGACATGATGTGAGTTTTCAAATCCCTAAATTCTGACGTTGCGGTGGTTTACTTACGTAACAGATTCGGTTTCGAAATACCAGTCAACACATATTGCGTTCTCTGATGGAGTAGCCATTTTACAACTTTCACTTTCACGGAACAACTAGTGCTCTCTGATGAACTTTTTTGACACAGAAAAAAAGCTCTAATATATGCGGTAACACATCTGTGAATTTCCAGTATACTTTTTGTAAATTTTTAAAATGTGTCAAGGATGTGTCAACACCTTGTATAACTAAACAAATGCCATGGAATAGAAAAACGGGAATTAGGAAATAAACGTTTGGATAGAATTTTTTTATTTACTTACCACTGCAAGTATATAATAGCGTGTCTTTTGATATGAAACATTAGATATTTCACTGCGCAACCTGTGTAGGCAAATTCCAAATTCTGTGAATTGTTAAAAGCATAAATTATGAAAAAAAATGCCTAGAAATTGTACATTAAATTATCACTGCAAGTATTAAATTATCAGTACAATTATTTTATGAAGTATCTTTTGCTTTGAAGTACCAGATTTTCCCCCGTATAATATAATTAGTCAAATTCAATTAAATAAAAAAGGCGTGAATTAGGAAATAAATTTTGGCTAGATTCTTTTCACTAAGTTATCACTGCAAGTATTTAATAGTGTGTCATTTGATATAAAACATAAGATATTTCACTGTGCAACCTATGTAAAAAATGGTATGTAATAGGAAAAGCAAGAATTAAGAAATTTACATTTGCCTAGAATTTTTTTTATTAAGTTATCATTGCAAGTATTTAATAGTGTGTTATTTGATATAAAACATAAGATATTTCACTATGCAACCTATGTAGAAAAATGATATGAAATTGCAAAAGCGTAAATTAGGAAAAAAATAACCGGAATTTTTTCATTAAGTTACCGCTGCAATCATTTAATAGTTTGTCTTTTGCTGTGTCACATTAGATATTTCACTGCGCAACCCATGTAGAAAATGCTATGTAATGGGAAAAGTGTGAATTAGGAAATAAACTTTTGCAAAGAATTTTTTTAATTAAGTTATCACTGCAAGTATTTAATTTTGTGTCATTTGATATAAAACATAAGATATTTCACTGTGCAACCTGTGTAGACAAATGTTATGAAATTACAAAAGTGTAAATCAGAAAAAAAGTTGACTGAAATTTTTACATTAAGTTATGGCTGCAAGTATTTAATAGTTTGTCTTTTGCTATGCAACATTAGATATTTCACTGCGCAACTCATGTAGAAAATGCTATTAAATGGGAAAAGTGTGAAATAGGAAATAAACTTTTGCGTGTAATTTTCACAGTGAGTTTCGTTACAAGCATTTAATAGCGTGTCTTTTGCTATAAAACATAAGATATTTCATTCTGTAGCCTACGTAGACAAAGGCTGTATAATGGAAAAAGCGTAAATTAGGAAAGAAACTTTTGCCTAACGTTTTTACTTAAATTTTTATCACCAAAAGTATATACACTGAAGTGCCACTGAATTAGGGATACCTACCTAGTAACGAGTTGGGCCTCCTCTGGGCTTCATAACGGCTGCCACACGACGAGGCATAGATTCAACAAGTTTCTGGAAACGTTCCATGGAAATGGCTTGCCAAATATTGGCTAAAGCTGTCCATAATTCAGTAAGGTTCTTTTGTGCTCTGTGATGGCCTTTCACGCCTTGTTCCAAAACATCCCAAAGATGCTCAATAGGATTTAAGTCTGAGCTTCTAGGTGGCCAATTCATGACAGAGAAGTCAGAGGAATGCTCCTTCAACCAGCCAGTAGCCAACCGGGACTTGTGAGAGGTACAGTTGTCTTGCTGGAAAACTCCATTACCGTGCGGATAACAGAACAGCATAAGCGGATGGAGGTGATCACCCAGCAACTCTACGTACCGAATTGCATTGAAGGAGGTTGGTACACGCACCAAAGATCCCAAACTGTGTCACGAAAAAACACCCCAGACCATGATTGAGCCACCATGCCCTTGTACAGTTCCAGCCAGGCATGCAGGACCCATGGCTTCATGAGCCTGACGCCATATTCTCAGCCTCCCGTCTGCGTTAAGTAGTCGGAATCGAGACTCATCACTCCATGCTACTCGTTTCCAGTCCTATACACTCCAGTCTCTGTGCTCTCTTGCCCAGGCAAGACGTGCAGCCCTATGGCGAGTATAGAGCAATGGTACTCTCGTAGGTCGACGGCTCCCGAAACCCATACCGTGAAGCGAGCGTTGCACAGTCCGTTTACTGACTGTACGACTGGCACCGTCATTAAACTGGGTGGTAATTTGAGCTAATGTTTGGCTTCGCTGGCTACGTACAATACGCCTGAGCCGTCTCTCACCACGCACTGTCAAGACTAATTGTCCTTTTCAGTTTGCCCGATCACTAGTTTTTTTTTCTACCATCCATGTATTCTTGGTATACTCTTGACACTGTCGACCTTGAAAATCCTAGCTGTCTGACGATTTCGGAAATTGAATGGCCCATGCGTCGCGCACCTACGATTTGTCCACGATCGAAGGCGTCTAAATCAGGCAGTTTACCCATACTGGCAATTCCAACAACTAATTCAGAACAACCACAGTACGCGCTATATATGCAGTTACCACAGCGCCCTCACTTGCGCATACATGATGCGCAGCGCTACACAATTTGTATAGTCTTTGCTATCCGTAATTCAGTGGCACTTCAGTATATTACTCAGTCTTTTGCTGTAAAAAATGAAATATTTCATTGAACATTCTGAGTAGATAAATCCTATGTAAAGTAAAAAGCGTGAATTAGGAAATAAACTTTTGCTTAGGATTTTTTTCCCAGAAAATATTAAATAGATTGTCCTTTGATATGAAATATAAGATACTTCACTGTGGAATGTAAGTAGAAAATGCTACGTTTTGCTTTGGTTTTTTTATGGAACGCTACGGTCAACATTTTGCTACACAAGGGCTAATTTGACCGGGACCTACAGTTTAAAGCCGATTACGAACGGCTACAAACATCCATGCCCTAGCCATTCGGCCATCCCTTGGCGACAAATGCTATGTTTTGCAAAAAACGGGAATTAGGAAAAAATCTTTGTCTAGTATTTATACATTAAGTCATCGTTGTAAGTGGTAGTGTGTTTACAGTTTGTATTTTAAGAAAAGTAATTTATAGAGTTTATGAGAATTTTCCTATGGAATTTACTCAGGCAATTGCTCTAAAAATGCACTCTCTGTAAAGTTTACTTTTTTAGAGGTCGTAAAAAAGTAAAATTTAAAGTAAAGAGACTTTCTTAGATAGTCTTTTAAACGCTAGAACGACTAGCGTTTAAAAGATTAGTTCTTAAAAATTTTCAAATGAGAGTATTGATGCTTAGATATATGTGTTATTTACGTTCTTCGAATGTGTGGGAAATCGTTTTCCCCTAATACAATAATTATATATTGGTCCCATAACTGTAAATTTTCTGATATTTTTTTGATAAATGGGCTAGTTACATATCTTTTAAGCTTGTGTATCGTTTTAAAATTTATTTTATTATATATATATATATATATATATATATATATATATATATATATATATATATATAAGTATATATATGTGTGTGGGAAGTTCATGATAAATACTTTCAATTTAAAGAAAAATAATATTTTCTCGTTTGTTATTTTTTAACGTGATGTCACTAGTGCCATTTTTTTTTGCACGGAAGTCTTCAAAGATCCCCCGGAAATCTCTTTTAATCTTGTTCCATCCTTAGAGCTGTACTTCAGGATCCCTTTTCTTCCAGTAATGGTAACTGGAGTGCGTATAATCAAACTGATTGTTTTGATCGGATCAAAATGTGTGATTCATTGTTTGAGGAGAAAAGGAAATGTTAGAAGAGAAAAACTAAAAAGCCATGTATCCTGTTTCATTTATTTTCGGAAAAAGTTCTTCAAATGTTTACCTTTGAGGAACTGATTTCATGTCATGCCATCATTTTTTATTTTTATTTTTGAGGTCGTACTTTTAATAAGTTGCTTTTCTTTGGTTTTCGGGAAATATTAAAAAAAAGACAAGCTTAGTGGTACAAATAATTATCACGTGATGAAAAGTGGAAGTAAACATACATATATATATATATATATATATATATATATATATATATATATATATATATATATATATACAGGTGGTTATCAAAATAATGGAAACACTTAAGAAAATCATGAAATTCTTTATTAATATGGCATAGGACCATCTCTGGCATTTAATACCACCTGGATTCACTAAGGAAGTTAATTATGCAAGTCATGAATAGTGGTTAAGGGAATATTATACCATTCTTTATGGATAAATCTTCAACATTCCTGTAGAGATGCTATTGCTGGATATTGATTCCTGACTCTGTTCTCTAAAACAGACCACAACAGTTCGATGATATTGAGATTTAGGGAGTGTGCGGGCCAGATAAGGTGTTTGACTTGGTTTTTATGTTCCTCAAGCCGCGACCTGACACGTCTAGCTGTATGTATCGGAGCATTATCATGGAGAATGCCATCTCCTGCGGGAAACAATTTTCGCACCATAGGATGGATCTGGTTGGTTAAAAGTTCGACATAGTCCTTCCCAGTCAATCTCCCTATCGGGGTTACAATAGATCCCTTTTGAAAACCATGAGATGGCCGCCGAAACTTTCAGAAATTTCCTCTCCATGTTTGACAGCTGGCATGAGACAAGCATTATAATACGCTTGTGAAGGTGTTCTTCAGACATACGCACGTCCTGTTGCAGGGAACAAAGTGAACAACGATTCGTCTAACCAAATGTCATATTTCAACGTACCACTCGACCAGGATTTGTGCTCGTGGTACCACTGTAGAGGACGGTTTGTTTTCACATGTGTTACAAGTGGCTTGGGAATTACTACTCTGCTGTAAAAGTTTTGTTTTTCAAGTTTTCTCTTACCTGTAATGACTGGTACTGGAGCCTGCAGATTCAGATGGAGTTCTACGGTCACTTTGGCTGCAGTTGTCTTCTTTTTGATGCCACAGTCCGCTTCAACACCCGTCAGTCTCTTTCACTTGGCTTTCCCTTTCGTCCAGTATTCTGTTTCACAGGGGATGTCTTTCCGTGAACTCTGTATGCCATCATGACTTCCGATATCATAGCTGGGTAAACACTCAAACCCATGGGGGCTGTTGTAACAGATACTCCAATTAAACGCGCTTCAACAATTTGCCCTTCTGCACGGTCTACAAGGTTTGACATCTTACGCTATTCCCCCAAAGAGCCTGATGCCCATAGTTTCATCACTGCTACTTTAGAGTAGAATAATGTATACACTATATTCTATAAAAAATATCGGTCCCTAAACTTGTTTTTTAAGGAATACGAAGCACTTACATAAACACCACTAATATTCATGTGTTTCCATTATTTTGATAACCGCCTGTATATATATATATATATATATATATATATATATATATATATATATATAAAAGACAAAGTTGAAAGTGAAAAACCATTATATGCTCAGAACCACAAGAGCCAGGAACTCAAAACATGAAAAGATAAGTGAAAAATAGGTTTTAGACAGCATCTTGTCTTCAGCGGTGCCGATACCGTCTAAATACCAATGGATTGTTTCTAATAAGTACGATCTGAGCAATAAACATACTTAGACACCATACAATCCATAAGAAGAAGTGGATAAACAGTGGCTTTATCATTGAACACCAAACTCGGCGCCAGACAAAGTGAAAGTTAAGCAGACCCACAAGAACACTGACGTCACAAACATTGCAACCATGGAGCAAATGGATTCACCAGCAGACTTACAAAGGACTCTGTTTTATAGGAAATAATTACCTAAGTTAACTTAGACATTTATTATGACTAAGAGTTATTATTTTTTACTTTAATTACACTAGTTTTTATTTACTTTTTTAGTAGGTATTTACTAACTTTAACCATTTAGTTTTGTATTACTAATTATTAGCAACAGAACATGCTATTCATTAAATCTAAAACAACCAATTATGTGCTTGGAAAGACTATCAGGGTAATAATTACGTTTTAGCAATACTAACAATTCTTTTATATGCTTATGCCTATTGTCCTTAGAACAAAGCCTATTTATTCTTACTAGTTGATTAACAATAATATTATTAAATACAGATTTATGTAAGCATGTTAAGTAACTTTGATATTTTACTGTATTAAAGTCATATTCTGATCTGTCATCATAAAGATCAAAAATAAAATTACTATGAGAATTTATTTTTATGTTTATATCTAGGAAGTTTACATTAAGTTTATCTTGGCTACTTTGTACTAGTTCTAGATTAGGAGGGTAAAAAATTAGGGCTATATTATTATTACTGTTATTAATTACAATTATGTCATCAATATATCAAAATATTTGGTAATTGCAATTAACAATATTATTAATATTATCAACTTCAAAAAAATGTAAATATAAATTGGCTAGCATACTGGAAGCATTTCCACTTTGTGGTACACCTTTTACCTGTAAGTATATACTATTATTGTGTACTATATAATTATGTTTGTTTACAAAATCTAATAGCCTATTGAAATGAGTTAGTTTAAATTATTTCTTTAAGTATTGAATATTATTTTTTACTAAAGTTATAATTACCCTATTTAAATCAATTGTATTGATATTGTTGAATAAATCTTTGAAATCAAGTGTGACTATAGATTTACAATTATTTAGCGTTTGTAGTTTTCTTACCAGACTTAAGCTATTATCAATTATTCCACAAACACCAGAAGTTATTACTTTATACATTAGTTTAAGGTAATTTAATAGTATAACACTTGCCATAGTAGCATAAGTGTTGTGACCACAGGTGACTGCTCTAAAAGCAATAGGTATTTTATGAAACTTAGGAACTAAAGTTAGATAAGGAAAGGGAAAGTTATCTGCTGTTATACCTAGTAGTTTGTATTTTGCAATAATTTTCTTGATAATTACACAGGTAGATTCTCTTAAAGGCTGAAACAGATCACAATTGTCTAACAGTTTTTTTAAACATATAGCAAAATATTTTTTACAAATCTGCTGAAAAACCCTATTGTTTTAAACCATCTAAAGCCATAGCGCATGAGCGTGACGTTTACACCGAAAGTGAGGCTGGGGTGGAGCCACAACTGTCAATCAAATCCCACCATAAAAACGGAGATTTCCCTAGATTCGCGGTGCGTTTCGAAATAGAATATGAAAATAGTGGCGAATTACGCCTCGAAATTGATTACCTTGAAGCACCCCTGTAAATTAATTAATTCCTAATTAATTCTTTACATATATATATATATATATATATATATATATATATATATATATATATATATATATTGTTTCAAGAAGGTGATTTTTTCTGACGATCCCTTTTTATGCCTTCATATTTAACTGAAATCAATAAATAAGGTTCCATTTTAAAGATTAAGATCTCCGCTTCTGACGAATTGTTAATTTAGAATTACACATCTTATTGTTTATTTAAAAATCGAAGATAAACATTTAAAGCATTTTTTTCCTTCCGCTAGATGGATTGCGCTCGCTTTTTTTTTTCAACGTTTACTAAATTTTTAAATCATCTGCTTTTATTATCATTCTGTGAATTAATAGGTATTTATTGGTTATATTCGCGTAGGTGTATAGTATTCTGTTTGCATGGATAAACAATGGCAGTTTGAAGAAGGGAACAAGCGCCAAAAAAATTGAAAATCGTTTTTGTTTTGGCGCCATACTGTTATTTACATACAGACGCTCCTTGTAGGCTATAAAAGGCACTGGAATAGCGGGTGAATGTAAAGAATCTTATATAAAAGTTTAGTGAAGAAAACGTAATAAATAAGAATTTTTTTTTAAAATTTCCCACAAAAACAGCTTTTGGATTCTTTCCCTTCTTCAAACTGTCGATTCAATTTGTTTGGACTAAAATCTATTTTCTTTCCCCATAAAGAACATTTTATGAGTAATATTTTCTTTGGTGTGCCTTTCTAGAATTCAATAATTCAGTTTAATTTATTCAATTCTATAAAAGAATCTTATATAAAAGTTTAGTGAAGAAAAAATAATAAATAAGAATGTTTTTTTTTAATTTCCCACAAAAACAGCTTTTGGATTCGTTCCCTTCTTCAAACTGTCGATTCAATTTGTTTGGACTAAAATCTATTTTCTTTCCCCATAAAGAACATTTTATGAGTGATATTTTCTTTGGTGTCCCTTTCTAGAATTCAATAATTCAGTTTAATTTATTCAATTCTATAAAAGAATCTTATATAAAAGTTTAGTGAAGAAAAAATAATAAATAAGAATGTTTTTTTTTAATTTCCCACAAAAACAGCTTTTGGATTCGTTCCCTTCTTCAAACTGTCGATTCAATTTGTTTGGACTAAAATCTATTTTCTTTCCCCATAAAGAACATTTTATGAGTGATATTTTCTTTGGTGTGCCTTTCTAGAATTCAATAATTCAGTTTAATTTATTCAATTCTATAAAAGAATCTTATATAAAGTTTAGTGAAGAAAAAATAATAAATAAGAATGTTTTTTTTTAATTTCCCACAAAAACAGCTTTTGGATTCGTTCCCTTCTTCAAACTGTCGATTCAATTTGTTTGGACTAAAATATATTTTCTTTCCCCATAAAGAACATTTTATGAGTGATATTTTCTTTGGTATGCATTTCTAGAATTCAATAATTCAATTTAATTTATTCAATTCTATAAAAGAATCTTATATAAAAGTTTAGTGAAAAAAAAATAATAAATAAGAATGTTTTTTTTTAATTTCCCACAAAAACAGCTTTTGGATTCGTTCCCTTCTTCAAACTGTCGATTCAATTTGTTTGGACTAAAATCTATTTTCTTTCCCCATAAAGAACATTTTATGAGTGATATTTTCTTTGGTATGCATTTCTAGAATTCAATAATTCAATCTAATTTATTCAATTCTATGTACATAATTGAATTGCATATAAGAAAATTCTACGAAGCTATCAAGGGTTATCCCCTAATTTGTATCATAATTAAAGGATAACCTATATACAATTTCTATAAGTTTTTTTTCACATGGAGAGCTATTTTGAGAGAACGACTGAATGCAAAAATATGAATTCGAGCATGAAAATATAGGTCTTATTGTGTAGATGCGCCAGTCGAAGAGAAAAATGTGATTCACGCAAGGTTTCGGGCGTGACGGATCTGAAAAATTACCATGTAATGTCAACGGGAAAAACGCTCGCGCGCTTCTTCGTTTATATTTACTTTTATTGCTGGCACACTGACCTCTTAAATTTTAAAAACACTCTTTTTGTAATACATTCTTAATTGTCCTTTCTCTTATCTAAATAAGGCCATCATTTCAGTGTCACATTTGAAGTGCTCATGGTGTTCTATGATCAGTCTTATAGTAAGTAAACACTTCATCTCTACATAAGTTCCATGAAGGTTTTTTTTTAACTTAGAAACGTTTGTTTAAGAGAACCACTGAACATAAAAAGAAGGTTGAGGTATCAAGATGGAAGTCTTTGAATAAATTTGTAAAAATTGTTCAATCATCTGAAGTTACTTGATATGAATTTGTCCTTTTTAAAAAGATTAACCGTGAATTTCGAAGGGTAAGGTGAACAGTAATAATCTATATTTATAAAACAGTTCCGTAACTGACTGACTGACATATAACGCACAGACCAAACTCCTGGATCTAAAAGGCTGAAATTTTGCATAGCGATTCTTTTTATAGTGTAGGGGTGCACTAAGAGAGGCTTTTTAAAAATTCTTCTTAGATATTTTTAAAATTAAATTTTTAAGCTGTTTTTAAAATATACTTTAAAGTTTACATTTAAAATAATAATCGGAGGGTTATAAAATTTATATCACGAGAAAGATCCTAAAAATTCCTTTAAAAGGAAATGTTTTTCGAATCTTTACCTCCATTTTCTGATTTTTGGTGAATTTTTAAAGATTCATTTTTAGAATTTAATTTATTAAATGCTGATTACGTGGTTTCTTTTCTTTTTGTGATGCATTAGATTAATTTATCGTCACGTGCATAACAACGAAGTAAATTGACAAAAGAAATTTTTCTTTCTACAGGGTGGCTAATAAATACTGTAACACTCCAAAAAATAAGAGTTAAATTTAAGCCTTTGGAAAAACAATTTATCTATCTATTTGTGTGATTGGCAACTTTTTGTAAACGCAGACGATTTTTGTTTAAAGTAAAACATGTAGAATATTTTTAAAGATGGAAGCCAAAAGGTTAATGGTTAAACAGCTTTTTGATCGCGGATTTTCTGCAGGTAAAATATTTAAGCAATTAAAATGCCTTGGTTTTAATAGGACGTTTATATATAGGACTATAAATCGATTATTGGATACCAATAGCTGTAAAGATCGACCAAGGTCCGGTCGTCCACGCAGTATTCGTACAAAAGAACGTATCAAAAGAATTCGTGAAAAGATACGAAGAAATCCACAACGTTCTGCAAATAAAATGGCTGCAGAAGAGAACATCAGTCGCAGAACTATGCAACTTATCATAAATGAAGACCTGGGTTTTCGCCCTTATCGCAAAAGAAAAGTTCAAGGTTTGATTACTGCACAAATAGTAAAAAGGTTACAAAGATGTAAGAAATTGCTGAACCGGCACGGTAGCAAAAGTGTTGAAAAAATAATTTTCTCTGATGAGAAGCTGTTTTGTACAGAACAAAGTTATAATGCTAAAAATGATGTTGTATATTCAGCAACCTTCGAGGATATACCTGAAAATCTTCGAACTGTTATACGCTTTCAGAACAAGAATTCTGTTATGGTTTGGGCTGCAGTGTCACACAATGGAAAACTGCCTCTGAAATTCATCGATAAAGGGGTAAAAATCAATGCTGAATATTACAAACAGGAAGTATTGGCTACACGTTTATTACCATATGCTAACAGATTGTATCCCAAAAAGAATTGGATATTTCCGCAAGATTCTGCACCGTCCCACCGATCCAAAACAACACAGGAATAGCTCCATGCCAATTGCCCGACGTTTATCAAGCAAGAAGATTGGCCACCTTCTTCACCAGATCTAAATCCTTTAGACTATTGCATTTGGGGGATTTTAGAGCCTAAAGTAAATGCTAAGCAGCACAGAAGTTTGGACTCCCTCAAAGCTTCCCTACGGAGTGAATGGGACAAATTACCTCATAAAATGATTCGTGCCGCAATAGGACAGTGGCGTAAGAGATTATATTTAGTAATCGATGAAGATGACGGTCGATTCGAGTAAAATTATTTCATGGTAAACTTTCATGTATAATGTTCATAAAATTGTTGTATTT
>OU015499.1:56168697-56178697 GCA_907164885.2 Dolomedes plantarius
GTGAAATATGCATTTATTGAAAGACGTAATTAAGGGAACGTAGAAAGTGTAAAAGATCAAAAAGAATTAAAAGGAAAGGTGAAATATGCATTTAATGATAGACGTAATTAAGGGAACGTAGAAAGTGTAAAAGATCAAAAAGAATTAAAAGGAAAGGTGAAATATGCATTTATTGAAAGACGTAATTAAGGGAACGTAGAAAGTGTAAAAGATCAAAAAGAATTAAAAGGAAAGGTGAAATATGCATTTATTGAAAGACGTAATTAAAGGAACGTAGAAAGTGTAAAAGATCAAAAAGAATTAAAAGGAAAGGTGAAATATGCATTTATTGAAAGACGTAATTAAGGGAACGTAGAAAGTGTAAAAGATCAAAAAGAATTAAAAGGAAAGGTGAAATATGCATTTATTGAAAGACGTAATTAAGGGAACGTAGAAAGTGTAAAAGATCAAAAAGAATTAAAAGGAAAGGTGAAATATGCATTTATTGATAGACGTAATTAAGGGAACGTAGAAAGTGTAGAAGATCAAAAAGAATTAAAAGGAAAGGTGAAATATGCATTTATTGAAAGACGTAATTAAGGGAACGTAGAAAGTGTAAAAGATCAAAAAGAATTAAAAGGAAAGGTGAAATATGCATTTATTGAAAGACGTAATTAAAGGAACGTAGAAAGTGTAAAAGATCAAAAAGAATTAAAAGGAAAGGTGAAATATGCATTTATTGAAAGACGTAATTAAGGGAACGTAGAAAGTGTAAAAGATCAAAAACAATTAAAAAGAAAGGTGAAATATGCATTTATTGAAAGGCGTAATTAAGGGAACGTAGAAAGTGTAAAAGATCAAAAAGAATTAAAACGCTTGAACTGTTGTTTACCATTGCGGGGAACTTGTCCATGAAGACTTTGCACTTTAACCGCGATAAACGTTGGATACTTTCAATTGGGTCACCGTTAGTAATTGCAATACCGGTATTCGGTATTTTTTCAAATGTTATACCGAGATACCGGTATTGATGCTGGTATTAAATTTTTTTTTTTAAATTGCAAAAGCTAAATACAAAAGCACAGTTGTTTCTTTGTCATATAAATTAGTTTTTGCAAAAATTGCATTTACTATAAAAATATAAACAATTTTGTTATATACAAATACAAAATAAATGAACGAATGTTATAATCAAATATTACTAATAATAGCTATCTTTACTTATACACTGGTGTAAGAAATTAAGAGAATTTGCATACTTGGTCGATTATCTCTAGAACTACTGTACCGATTTTAATGAAATTTGATATGGACATACATTTTTACAATACAAAACAAATAACAATTCAATACTTGTAATACACACGCATGATCGTGCGTAACACTCGTTGGAGTCGGAAGGTATGAAACAGCGGTTGCAGAATAAACAAAAAAAATGGGTTAATAGATGGGTTAATAGGGGGTATGGTCCCCTCTTACAGATATACAGGTCTCGCAGCGTGATTTCATACTTGAAATAAGGCAGTTTATAATTTCCTGTGGCAATTGGTCCCACTCGTTCAGCAACGCTGTTTTCATTCCCTGGATGGTTCTCAGAGGGGGTTGCGAGTTGCAATTGCCCTCCCTAGACTGTCCCAGACATGCTCTATAGGGTTAAGGTCTGGAGATCTGACTGGCCAATCCATCCGACGAATATCCTGACTCTCTAGAAATTCGTCGACCAGAAGCTCTATGTGACCTAGCGATATCATCCATTAAAACTCACGGTCAACTGCACCCCTGAAAAGGCTAACATAGGGCTCCAAGACCTCCTCCCTATACCTCACACCAGTCACAGTGCGTCTTTCAAAGACATGGAGAGGTGTGCGGCCATCCAACATGATGCTTGCCCAGATCATTAAACCTCCTCTGCTATAATGGTCGATTTCGCGGACATTGGAGGGTAGGTAGCGGGTCCCTGGTTCTCTCCATATGACCGTACGGCGAGAATCGGTGTTTAGGCTAAACGGGGACTCATCATTGAAGAGAACGGTCCCCCATTGATCCATACTCCAATCTCTATGATCTCTGCACCATGATAAGCGGATTCTCCTGTTCGTAGAAGTGAGCGGGACGCAAACAGCAGGTCTTCTTGCAAACAATTCTCTCTCATGAAGTCTTTTGGAAAGAGTCACCCTTGATACACGGGTTCCTGTGGCTCATACAAGTCACGAGAGAGCTCAGACGCTGTAGCACTCCTGTTACGCCTCGCTATAATCGACAAATGGCGATCTTCTCTGGCCGTCGTGGCTCTTGGACGACCTTGCCCAGGTTTTCTCTCGGTGGATCCGGTATCCTGGAACTGTTTCCATAAGTTGCACATGACCGTGAGCGTTAAATTGAACTCTCTACAAATTTCGACTTGAGATTGGCCTGCTTCTAGCCTCCCCACAATTCGCCACCTCATTCCATCATCTAAACGTTGGTGGTTACTCATTTTTACTGTTACAATTTGAAATAAACCGATTGCTGCAAAATAACACCAAGAAATTCGCCGAGGTGTGCTAGCGAACGAAATGCGTCTTAACTTGCGCGAGCTTATAAAGCCTGTTTCTCTAGTGCCTCCGTCTACACACACGTGTACGCTTACTCATTTGACGTACAAGATTAGCATTTTTGTCTAGAAGCAGTGGTTTTACATTCAGTTCATTTCTTTTCATGAAATTCGATAAAATATGCAAATTCTCTTTATTTATTTCACCAGTGTATAAAAGCTTAAAGTAGAAACGTGTAGGTAACCATTCCGGGACGGACCAAGTTGGAAACATCTTAACATTGCGACGCCCTTTTCTGAAATTTTTCTTGAAAAATAATACCACTAATGTTACATATTTTGAAAGCCCTTTAAAAAATATGAAAATTTCAAGTGAACACCCTAGCTCAAAACCGTTCAGTTTTTGATATATCTTCAAATTAAAATGTCCATTGAAAAGAATCATTTATTCAATTGAGGCATCATTCACTTGAATTTCGAATTCATTCTACTCCATGGTTTTTCATATTCCCTTTAAATAACTACATTTTTAATGTTTAATTTTAATGTTAATTAAATTGTGTTTCACTTTGCTAATTATTATGCAATTATTATAAATTATTATAAAGCTGTGTGGTGAGTCATTTACTTTTGAAACTATTTTGTTTTGTTTTATTTTTGTTTTATTTTATTGTTGTTTACTGCTGTTTAAGTATCGTTTTCAGCAATGCCTGCAGTGTGGTGAGTCTTTCACTTTTGAAACAGTTTTGGTTTAGTTTTGATTTTGTTTTGTTTTGTTTTGTTGTTTACTGCTGTTTAAGTACAGTTTTCAGTTTTTCTTTATTTTTTACATACACATGTATATTTCCATCTTCTTCTTAAAAATATGTTTTTTTTAAATCATGATTTTTGCAGAAAAATAGAGATTTTTGAAAAATTAAAGATGCATTGCTGTGTAATTAAATTGGCTAACTTTTTGTATTTTTATTTATTTAACATTGATGCAGAATTTACACTTAAAGGAAAATTATATTTTTCTGTAACCTATATAGCATTATGTACCTGTATACATCGTTGTATATGTTTAAAATCTTTCTTCATTACATTCAAAAATAGAATTTTCATGCTTCTTTTTTGTTTGTTCGTATGAACTCTTATGAGAAGGAAACGCTGATCAGCATTCCGTCATTTTTGACGAGGGTTATATACTAGTATATATATAATATATATATATATATATATATATATATATATATATATATATATATATATATATATATATATATATATATATATATATATATATATATATATATATATATATATATATATATATATATATTCTTCCCAGTTCTTCCCCAGTTCATGAAGGTATATATATATATATATATGTACGTATGTATTGTTAAACAAAACTTTGAAACATAAAATTTGTAGTGAAAAATCATAATTTAAAACATTAGAAACAAAAAATAAAAATAAAAATAAATCACTATAGTATTACAATATAATGAAGTAACAAAACATTTAATATTATTATTGAAAAGGCTAAATATGACATAAAAATTTTGTGTGCAGTCTATTATATAATACTTGTTATTACAGAAAAAAAACTTATTTATTAACTGCGTATTGTTGAAATGTGATCGTGAAAAACACAATGCATATATTAATCTGTCATTAAGCCGGGAATATATTTTTGTGCACAAATTACCTGCAGTTAAAAATACGCTTTCTGCATCTCCGCTGGTCGGTGGTACTGTTAATAATAAGTGATATACTTACTCTAAACGTTTGCCACGAAGTCCTTCATCTTCTAACATTTCGGTCTCTCGTCTGACGGTTTTGAATAAATCTATTTTTTGTATTACTTTTGTATCATTGATTGAAAGAGTTTTTTTTTCATTTATAGCTAATACCGGTATTGAAATTATTAATCGAAACGGAACGAAAATGAAACAGCAAATGATTTATGTTAGTACTGCAACACCGATGAAAAGAAATACGTACTTCAAATAACATTAGATGGCCAATAATTTAAGTTAAAACTTTTGACATAAAAAAATTTATTATTTATATTAATACCGAAATACCGGTATTTATCCTTAGCAAATACCGGTTTTATGTAACTGCAAAATAGCACGAAATACCGGTATTTGATATACCGGGATACTGGCATTGCAGTCACTAGTCACCGTATATGTGAACTAACACCACCCATTAGTTCCACTTCCGTTTTGACCAAGCAACCCTCAGGGACGACATCTGGTGAGATTGTACCTTCTTCCACCTTCTCTCACCCCATCCGGAGACTTTTCGGTCTACGGATTTAAAGTGACGTAGCGTAGACATGAAGCGGTGTAGACACGAAGGTATTTAAGGACTTTCGTCGGGATTCAAACCGAGCACCCCCAGTTCTAAGCCCAACGCGCTTCCACCTTGCTACTTAAAGCTAAACGCATAAACCAACTTCAGTATAACTTAGGCCAAGCCCTAGATAAAAAGAACCTTAACGTGCTGATAGGCTTTACTTTTAAAACCATCAAGGGGTCCTTCTATTTACGGAATCTTTACTCGAGTCACATGTATGTTTGAAAATTGGAACTAAAATCCAATATGAAGAGAAATGTAACGCAGGATACCATCGTTTGCGATTTTTAGAGATTTTCTTCCCATTTTGAAACATTTCCAGTGCTAAGAAGCGTGTATCTTAAAGACTACACTTCCTAGAAACAATAATTTCTTTTATGATTATGTCGATGCCGTTAATAAAAAGAAGTTATGATTAAACATGATTTCTTGAATTTCTATTAATTTCGTTTTCCTTTAAGTTTTGTATTTCAATTTCGACTTTTTGTAGATATCCTCATCCTGAATAGTGTTCTGCTTTTCTAACTCATTATGGAAATATTTATATCAAAATTCTAAACATACTACCCATGCATACTACCCATCGAATAAAACCTTTGGACCTCGCTTTCTTTCGTCCATTAAGAGTCTACTATTCTGAAGAGATGGACAAGTGGATGAGGGAACATGCTGGACGGGCCGTTTCACACTTCCAACAGTGTGGAATGTTCGGGAAGGCTTTTACACGGTCGGCATCTCTTGAAACCGCTGCCGATGGTTTCTGTGCAGATGGGATTTGGCCTGTAAATAGCCATCTATTTCACGATTTCGACTGCGCTCCATCCGAAGTTTCAGATAAAGCCCCACCACGAGTCATATCAGAAGACGAGACCAACGATCATTTGCCAGAAAATGTAGTTCCCATTGACCCAACACTTGACGCTACAGTCCAGCAGAACACGTCTGTTTCCGGAGAGTCAAATTCAGAATATGTAGTCCAGGAGAACATCCCGGTTCCCATTAGCCATAAAACTATATTTTGTAGTTTGTGGAGTGTAGTTTGTTCGCAGTGGAAGTTTCCCTTCCTCATTGCGTACAAAGAAGCGTATGAAAGAGAAAGGGAAACACTTCAGAGGCCACTGTTCTGAATTCATCCCGTTTCAAGAAGGCCGTTGCAGAAAAACAAACAAGAACAACAATATAAGCGACCAAAGCTGGATATCCAACAGCGTCGGAAAAAGGAAAGAGTAACAAAGAAAGCTCAAAAAGAGATGCCTGCACAGAAGAAGACGACAGAGCAAAAACGCCCGGTAGCTCCAAGGGTCTCAGTAGGGACATCCCCAGGAACCTCCGACCAGGAGAATGCTGCGAATCTTTACTAAACCGTTTACTTTCTGCGCATTCTGCGGGGAGAGTACGGAGGAAAACTGGATCAGGTGCGGGAAATGCTACTCATGGCTGCATGAATATTGCTCCAACATAACCAACCCGATACACTATTATTGTGGTGATTGCTGTACTTGAAATGAATTTACTAAAAGCACAGTTTTGTGCGTACATCTTTCATTGCATATCATACTTTTTATTCTCGTGTCAGTGGTCCATATTACACATACGTTCCGTCCATATTACACGAACGTATGTGAATATGGACCACTGACACGAAAACAAAAAAAAAAATCCTGCAATTATTAATAGTTACTAGAGTTACCAAGTTTAAACCATGCAGCTATCCATTTGCAATGAGCAGCCAACCAATTAAATATTTTATGAAAAATAATTTAAGTTTTATGAGCATTCTTGATTAGGGGGTCCATATTACACGGATCTCCCCTATATATATATATATATATATATATATATATATATATATATATATATATATATATATATATATATATATATATATATATATATATATATATATATATATATAGCAAAGTTTAATGAAATATTTTTATGTATTACATTTACCGAGAAGGGCAGATCAGAAATTGCAGTTTTAAGAATCAAAGAAATGGAGACAGGTTTTTCAGATTAAACACCTTCTGCTGGCGTTTGACGCTGAGAAATATAATTCTAATAATAAGCACTAATTATATTTCTTATTATTATATTTCTTCTAATAATATATAAATATATATATATATATAATATATAAAAATGAATGTTTGTCTGTCTATAATTGTATAGAAATCCACATCTTAGGAGCAACGATCGTGAAATTTTACATACAGGCTTCTTAAAAATCAGCCGAGGGTCTTAAGAACTTCCAAAATCGAAATTAATTACCGTTGATTTTTAATTAATAAAAAACCAACAATTTTTTAAACTAAATGTAAGCTGTTACACTTTGTGGAATCACCCCGCTGAATATGGCTGCCACGTTAGGGATAGCTGGCAAAGAGCGAGCGAAAAGATAAAAATAAATAAAATCAAAACGTTTCAAGTCATATATTAAACCAGAATAATAAATGAAAATAATAATCTTTCAAGTCAGATTTGATACTCTAAAATAGATCAGATCCAACGGCATATTGACACTCTCGACACGCGATGGAAAATTCGAATCAACCACGCTGTGTTACGAGATCTTTTTTAATCGCTACTGCAAGCCATCTCGCCTATATCATTGCGTCTATTGAAGAGCTAAAGAGTAAGCTTCTATCCTGCTAACTTATTTCTGACTTAAAACTCCTCTGACATGTATAATCAGCAGCCCACAGCAACTTTCCAATAATCTCAGTGCGCTTATGTTTCACTTTACTTAGTAGAACATTGTGTCCTCATGGCACGTTCGGAAGACAGCGCACGTCCTATGCTCCCGACCCGTGTTCGAATACAGAGTCGTGCAAATTTTGCTAAACCTCTAACTTCAGCTTTTTTTAAAGGTATTTCAGCTTTCATTTTATTATTTTTTTAATTATTATTTTTATTTTATTTTATTTTTTTCACCTTTTTTATGATGAAAGACCGAATATATCTGAAATCTGAGGAGTTTCTTATACATTTATATATTTTGAATTAGGTTTTCATATTATTAATGTGTATAACATTTCGTATGTTTTTTTTTCTATGTTATTTATACTGTGTTTAGTTTTTTAATGGATTTTGGTAGGTTTATTATAAATTTATATTTTTATGTTTTACTTTTCAGGATTTTTTGCTCCAATGATAAAGGCTAAATCTTTTCTATGTTATTTATACTGCGTTTAGTTTTTAAATTGATTTTGGTTAACAAACATTCGACAATTTGACATTTTTACTTTTCAGCTTTACTTTTCAAAATTCTTTACTTTCCTAAAGACAATTTGACATTTTCCTTTTCAGCTTTTAGTGGTTTATTATAATAGCATATATTTTATGTTTTACTTTTCAGGGTTTTTTTGCTCCAATGATAAAAGGCTAAATCTAACTGAATTCTGAGGAAATTATTGCAAATTTGTGGTTTTTTATATTGGGTTTTCTATTTATTCATGCCTATAACATTTCTCATACTTTTTTTCTGTTATTTATACTGTGTTTAGTTTTAAAATTGATTTTGGTTAACAAACATTCTTAAAATCCAGGGCAACGCCGGTTAAATTATCACCTGTGTAGGTTGATAATTTATAAATCTTAAAACTGTTCCCACATACATATTTACCGACCCACAAGAACTTTCCAATATTTTTGATTAAGAAATAACCAACAATTTTTTAAGGATGGGACTCTCGATTCACAGACGTGCAGTAGATGGCTCCACTATTTTAAACTTTTAGTATTCCAACCCATTTGTAATATTATCTTTATAATATACTAGCTGAAAACGACGATCAATGTATACAAATGATGTAAAAAAAACAAAAAAATATATTTATAAAGAATCGTAAGGGATATTTTTATAGACAAAATAATGTAGAAGAAAATATTCAAATTAAATCTAATAGGACATACTAAATAATATAGTACAGTTAATATAGTTCAGTTTGAGGAACTGTATTTTAATATTTTTTTTGGATATTGTCCAATCGTCTGCCGCATTAGCAAGAAAAAAAATGATTTTTTTGTCTAATTCGTTGTTACGTGACGATAAATTTATTTAAAGTACCAGAAAAAGAAATCACGTGATCAGAATTTAATAAATTAAATTCTAAAAATTAATCATTAAAAATTCACCAAAAATCAGAAAATGGAGGTAAATATTCGAAAAAGATTTCATTTTAAAGAAATTTTTATGATCTTTTTCGTAATACAAATTTTATAACCCTCAAATTATTATTTTAAATGCAAACGTAAAAAAAAGTTATTAAAACACCTTAAAAATTTAATTTAAAAAAATCTAAGAAGAATTTTTCAAAAATCTTTCTTAGTGCACCCCTACACTATAAGAAGAATCTCCATGCAAAATTTCAGCCCTTTAGGTCTAGCGGTTTGGTCTGTACGTTGTATGTCAGTCAGTCAATCAGTCAGTCAGTCAGTTACGGAACTGCTTTATATATATATATATATTATTATTACTATCTTTATATCGTAACGTGAACTTCATGCGCACGCATTATTTTCCTATGCTTTTTTTATCTTTATAATAGCGTAATTTTCATATGATTTTAAACAACAATAATTTTTAACTGGCATTCGATTGGCTGTTAAAACTTTATATTTACACCCTATTTAAAAGAAGTAGGGTGTAAATTTTTCAAAGAGGATGTTTCAACACCCATCTTCAAAGAAGTAGGGTGTAAATTGTAGGGTAGAAAGTTGGTAGAATCAAAATTTTGTGCAATGTATTTAATTTCTCGATTAAAAGTAGTTTTTTTCTAAAAATTAATTTATTTCGCTTGAAAAGCTAAATATTTTATGCACTCGGTTTATATTATTATTACTATTTTTATATCGTAACGTTAACTTCATGCGCGAGCATTATTTTCTTATGTTTTTATTATTATCTTTATAATAGCTATATTTTCATATGCTTTTAAACAACTATCGAAATTATTCATATTATGTTGGTTTTTTATTAATTGAAAATTAAGGGTAATTAATTTCGATTCCGGAAGTTCTTATTATCTTTATTCTCATATGCTTTTTCATTTACGAATTATTCAAATGTTGGTTAAAAAACTTTTGTATAATTTATACATTTGTGTTTATTTAATTATTGAAATTAAATTTTTTTAT
>OU015499.1:56183697-56238697 GCA_907164885.2 Dolomedes plantarius
TCCGACGCGGGTTGCAGTTTGAAGAAAATACACCTGAAGGGTTTTTTTGTGATATTCCAAAGATGAGAGACGTATTACGTTTGAGAGAAATCACTTTTTTCAAACAAAGAACTCAGACAAAATTAACAGACTTTATCAGTAATTAAATTTAAGGACGCGTGTGGTAATGTATGCTTAAAATTATTTCTTATAATAAATGCGATAATGTCATTAAAATTCATTAATTTTAATATAATTTTTTAAATTGAAAATACAGTGTATTCCGGAAAATGTTTTGTTTTATTCTTGTTTTCCTTGCAGATTTCTGTTTGATCGGTAAGATATATAAAACAAATAGACATTAATTTTCAAAATAAAGGTATGAACAATTACTTTTATTAATAATATTTAGTGTTTATGAATTTAGAATCTGTTTTGTTAGTTTAAAGTATTTTAAAAGGTGAATCTCTATTTAACGAATTTTCCATATAACGAACCTTTTTTCGGGATTTAGAGACTTCGTTAAATAGAGATCCGACTGTATATATATATATATATATATATATATATATATATATATACATACAGGGTGGTTATAATTAAACTTTCCCTATAAACAGCTCCTACGGATCAAACGGATGTAACCACATTGGGTATATAGACTATACATGACATGCGCTGACGGATTTTCGAATAAAAAAATTAGTTTAAAAATGTTCACGAGATGGCGCTTTTTACGGAAAAACATTAAATTTAATTAAATAAACTACCAAAATGGAATACATAAACAATTTAATCATTTATTGACTAGTATTTGATTACCTTGTCATCGAACCACATAAAATAATGTTAAGGATATAAATAACAGTACGCCTTTGCTGTTTGATAAAAAAAAAAAAACTTTTGAGTTTGCAGAAACAGGTACGTATTATGACGAAATGTCACAAGAGGAGCAGTTGTTAATCGTGTCCAGGACGATGTAAGGAAAGGTGATTAGTTTGACCACCGTCAGTCACCTGCAAAGTTTCAATGTGATGGACAGTGTGTTCAACAGCAGATCGTAACGGATCAGTTGTGATGCTTCAAACAGGAAACGTAATGGCACATGAAGCGTGATGTAAGGAAAGCATTTACCTTTCCTCACATTATCATGGACACGATTAACAACAAGCTCCTCTTGTGACAGTTCGACATAATCTGTATCTGTTTGTACAAACTCAAGTTTTTTTTATCCCTGAATCAGCAAAGGCGTAGTGTTATTTATTTCCTTACCTTTATTTAATGTGGTTCGATGACAAGGTGATCAAAAACTAGTGAATAAATATTCAAATTGTTTATATGTTCCATTTTGGTCGTTTATTTTGCTAAATTTAATGGTTTTCCATAAAAAGCGCCATCTTGTGGACATTTTTGAAATATTTTTTTTTTCAAAAGTTCGTGAGCGCATCTCGTGCATAGTCTATATACCCAATGTGGTTACATTCCGTTCACCCATTTATATATATATATAATTTTTAATTTATGAAAAACGCCCTCTGGTGGTGAAATTTTGAACTAATTTTTTTATTCGCTCAAACAAATTTCCATCCTTTCAATATGTCCTACACAAAATTTCGTAACTTTCTGAACAATATTTTGGACTGTAGACAACTTTAAAGTAGGGAAGTTTAATTATGGACACCCTGTATACATATATACAGGGTGATTAAAATTCATTAAATTTATTATAATCTTTTAAATTGAAAATACATATATATAATACACACACATATATATATATATATATATATATATATATATATATATATATATATATATATATATATATATATATATATATTAGGGCGGAGCGTTACAAAAAAAATTCGATTTCGTTTTTGCCCTAGTGCGGAAAAGTTGGGTACTGGTGCGTAGGTGTGACATAATGTCACTATGTAGAAAATTAATTATCTTTTCAGTTTTTTTAAATTAAATATAATTATCAATATCAACTTTAATTAACTACTATATTTAACTTCATTAATTGATATCGTCTCTTAAATTAATTATTCGCTAACTGTATCAATATTAACTTTGCTCGGTTAACTTAATGATTAAATTACTGTATAACTTATAATTTTCCAGGTAAAGTTTGAATTCTTAAAGCAATTACATTGTTATAATCTACAATAATCAAATATATCAACAATAACAGAATCGATTCACGTATTCCAAATCGGATGGCGATTCGAATCCTTCACTTAACCTGTAGTTTAACTGATAAACACGTGCAGGATAGAGAATGTATTCATACGTAGAGTTTTCCCTAATAATAATAACATTGTAATCGCATTTTTTAGCATTTAGTTATTAATATAGTCTTTTGCTACAGCTAGCATTTGTAAATCATTTAATTATCCCTTCCTACAAGTTTGAATTGATTAATATGTCCAAAAGGAGATGCGATCTATTTATCAGAGCGGAAGCATACTAGCGCTTACGAGCTCTAGTCTGTGAGCAGGCTATGCAAGATATAAGTGAACGCGTTTGCAGTGACGTGCTGGCATTTTTTATAAGAGCATTTTTGAAAGAGCATTTTTGTCAAGAGCATGTTGTCGAGAGGATTTTTCGATTTCTCTCATTTTTTCTAGTCTCCGGACTAAATTTTGTGATACTGGCTGGCTTTAACGTATATATTTCTGTGTCCATATTCTCGTCAAGAGGACTTAGATGAATAAACAGTATTGATTTAAAAATATGCCAGTGTTATTTCTTCGTGTTGAGTCAACATATTCCAAATACATCGTCCAGCAAGATCTACAAAAGTTCCTCACTTGACCAGTCCTTTGGGTCAGACATAATCATCGCCGAGCTACATCTAGATGTGTGTCACTTTCAGAAGTCCAATTGTCCGATTCCTCGTCAAATTTTTATGTTTCGACTCGTGGACCAGATTTTACGTAGTAGGCCTAGCTCCATCTTTCCCCCGTCGCCTGATCCTCGTGCTTTCTAGCTGATGTATGTCGTCTTCCACGTGCTACCAAGATCACGGAAAAGAAACTGTGTTTCTCAAATGTTAAGGGGACTCACTGCTCTTAAATCTTTAAAACATTCGATTTTTTGAAAAAATATATGTTAAAGCCTGATCATTTCTGAACAAAATAAAGCAAACCATGAAAATATTCTGCTTAGTTCCGAAGATATTGATATTCTAAATATTTAATTACTGATCAAGTTTATCGTAAGAAAAATTTTAAACTCATTTTTCTCAAAATGTAATTTTGCATCATTCCGCAACTGATATCTCAAAAACTATGAAACATAATTCCATGAAATTTTTATCACAGCATAATCATGTTATTTTATTGCTTCTGAACTAGAATTATTGCAATCACTGCATATTTTGTTATTTTTTCAGGGGTAAATTAATGCAAAAATTTAAGAAAATTTTAAGTATATTTTGAAAAGTTTAAAAAAAATTTTTAAAAAATTTGGATGTTGATTGTTTTAGTTGAATTGTATTTTGAATTATTTATTTTAAATATAAAACAAGAATTATACATTTAAGTGTGAAATTAATTTCACAGTTCTGCGCGCAAGCCAGTATAAAATAAAAATACTTAAAAAACAAGGTATATCTAAAGCATTAAAAAAAATTTATTTAAAATTATTTTGAGAGTGGAATATTTTTTTATTAAAATAAGTATATCAGTTTATCATATACATAAAATTTGGAAAATTTGGGAGTAAATTGAAATAGTTACAAAGAGTCAAAAAGTATGAAAATATGCCTCTTTTCCTCGACTTAAGAGTCGTGAGTCCCCTTAAAATTCTCGTGTGCAGATAAGTAACCATTCACTCTGACTATACTTTACGAAATTTAAAAATACCCAACGCAATGGCAATTTACTCACTATACTTTGCTGGTGTGAAAATTTAATTTGATTATCACCAGACATCACGTGCCATTCCCCATTTCTCATCATTAATTTCTAATCAATTTATCTCACCAAATAATTTTTATCATTGGTACCATTTGTACCACACCCCATTCTTATCAGTAGGTCACGTGTGCAAAGTTTCGGGGGGAAAATATCTTCCGTTTCCTTTTTGTCTATGATTTTTAGCAGATTTTTAGCGTATAGTTAAAAATGTGTATTTACATTCTTTTGTATGCAACTCGTCATTTTGTTCTTATATAAAATACAGACCTAATCCGAAACTTTGTATAGAAAGGCAGCAGCTGACACGCTGCGTGCAGAAATGTAAAGAAATATTTTGGCATGAAAACATTGTCAATAATAACTTTAGAAACGAAGCTTAAAACCTTCGTGAAAGACCCAGAGAAATTATTCGAAATTTCTTCATGTAAGTGTGTTTCTTTAAACAAATGTCCTTGCCCAAAGCATAAAAGGATCCCTGAAATGGAAAAAGAACTTGTCGTATAGACCAACCGGCACTTAGGCAAATGGCCATAGGCGCAATTGACTTAAAAGAAACTGAAAGCTGAGGAAACGAGCCGATAGGAAGCAGAAAGAGACAGAAGCAGTAAGTCTTAAAATTAACGTTTTGCCATCTGTTACTCCATCTAGGCTCACATTTCCTGATCCAGATTCTGACGTGGATCCACACAACTCCGATAGTGACACAGATTACTTGAAGCCTTTCACATCCACATCCAGGATGACTCGTCATGACTCAATGTGAAGGGAAAATGACGTCACGATCAAGGCGATACCCAGCAGAAGCTATAGCTTGTGACAGGACCGGAGTTTCAGATCGGCCTGGAGCTATGATTGCAAGCGCTGTTTTGGAAGATTTGGGGTTGATTACTGAAACAGACACACTAAATGTTATTGATAGACATAAAATAAGAAGAGAGAGGAAAAAATTCGGACAGAATATCAGCAAGGAAATGAAAGACAGCTGGAACCACTGAAGGGACTTTATTTTGACGGAAGGAAGGACAAAACTCTAATGCAAGAGAGCGGAGGGGGAAAATGTACCAGAAAACAGTCCTGGAGGAACACGTTACAATGATTAAGGAACCTAGAAGCAAGTACCTTGGACACATAGTACAAACCTCGTCATCAGCTTTGAGCATTTCACAAATGATGCTGCAATTCACTAAGAAAAAAAATATTGACATTCATCAGCTAGTAGCAATTGGGTGCGATGGAACAGTTATTAATACTGGCTATAAAACCAGCGTAATTCGCCGTTTTGAGGAACCCATTGGGGAACCCTGTCACTGGTTTATCTGCCACTTACACGCAATTCAGTTTCCACTCCGACATTTAGTGCAGCATTTGGATGGTGGAAGGAGTGGCCCTAAAGCATTTTCTGGTCCTACTGGGAAAGCATTGGCAAATAGTAAAAACCTCTAAGTTGTGAAAATTTTAGTCATTTTGAGCGAATTTCCGATAATCGACATAAAGGTTCCTAGCATAGACCAGTGATACCTTTGGGATATTTGTCAAGCTGTCACAAATGGAAACTGCTCATCAAGTTTGTCACCAAAGCACCTCTAGACAATGTCTCATGCACGTTGGCTAACAACTGCAAATCGAATAATGCGTTTCTACATTAGCTCGTCAGAGCTTTCCAATCAACTTCTAACTCTGGCAGAGTTCATCATGAAAGTGTACGCACCTATGTGGTTTACAGTTAAATTAAATCCATATTGCACGGATGGTCCACGAAATTTGTGGAATACAATAAACGTCTCACGCTATCTTACAAACGGTTTAAAGACTGTGGTCGATCCCATTATCCTGAGAAATGGCTATTTTGACCACCCGGAAGCAATAATCTTGTCAATGATCATAGACAACAGACACCCCGTTCGAGAACTTGGACTACGTAGGATTTTACGAGCAAGAAAGGAAAAAAAGGAAGGAATCGGGCACTACAACATTCCGTCACTCAACTTTGAGGCAGTTTCATATATAGACCTTATTGATTGGCAGAAATGTAATTTGACGGAACCCCCAATAACATCTCACCTGATACAAGATGATTTGAGAAATTTGATCTCCAGTGAAGAGTCTGTAGCTCAACACCAGGGAAGCCTAAAATGTCCTTGCCACACCCAAAGTGTTGCACGTTTCGTGAAACTAGTAACTTAGGTTTCTGCGGATGTGTGGGGAGAAAATAAGCTTGACGGTTTAGTTAGAACCCGAACAGAGTCGAGAAAAGCTATGCCATCATTTGAAACCAAATGCGAGTACCGAGTAAAACCGGGATAACTGCAAGGGCAAAGGAGTCAAGTGTCCATATGGTTGGACGGATGGGTGGACACGGGTGGAACTCGCAATGCAACCAACCCCAACCCCTGGTGATTTCTGGGATTTTTTTCTGAATTATATTTCAGAAAAAGCGAAAAGCTGCATACAAAACAATCGAAATAAATATTTTTAACTATTTGGTAAATATCTGCTAAAAATCACGGACGAAATGGAAACGGAAGATATTTTTCCCAAAACTTTGCATACGTGACCTACCAACCAGTACCCAAATCTTCCACACTAGGCCAAAAACAAAATCGAAAACTTTTTTTACGGTCTGCCCTAATATATATATATATATATATACGGTTAGCAAGAAATAAGTATCCCACTTCAGAGGGCTCTGGAATGCGTTTTATTGGTCCATATGAGATAAAATTTGAACTATAGATAATTCAAATGATTTATTTTTTTAAAAGTACAAAATTCCGCCGTTAGGTGGCGCTGTAATACACATAAAAACATTTAATATGCTTTATAAATGTTAAATAATAATAAAAGAGTAGCATTACAACTGCTCAATGTGTCCTCTTTCATATTCAACAATGAGCTCTAATCACAGAACCATACTTTCCACAGCTGACCGGAGTGAGTCTCCCGGAATATCAAGAACATGGCGCCGAATGCTGTCCTTCAGGGTAGATATTGTCCTTCAGGAAACCTCACAACCAAAAGTCGCAGGGGATGATATCCAGCGAACGAGGAGGCCATTCTGTAGGGAAATGACGGCTGATAACCTGTGGATCTCTGAATTGCTGTCTTAGAAATTTCTTTAAACGACGATCGATGTGAGGAGGTGCTCCATCCTGCATGAAAAGAATGTCCTGAAGGCATCCAGGCTGTTGAAATTCTGGGATTACAAAATCCCTCAGCATATCTCAGCACCGTTGTCCTGTGACGGAACAAGTTTGGATTCCATTTGCAGTTATCTCTACAAAAAAATACGGTCCAATCATAAAAGTAGCCGTTAATCCACACCATACTGTCACTTTTTCAGGGTGCAAGGGTATTTCCTGGATAAATGTGAGGGTTTTCTGCTGCCCAAATTCGACAATTGTGGGTGTTAACTTGCCCGTTGAGGCAAAAGTGGGCTTCGTCAGTCCACAGAATGTTCCATGGCCAAGTGACGTCAACCACCATTCGAGCAAGGAAGTAAAGTGCAAAAGTTTTACGTACCTCTAAGTCCCCACCCTGCAATAGCTGCACAGACTTCATTTTGTAGGCATAAAAATGCAAAATTTTTCTTGCAACGTAAACATGATGTGCAGAGAAGTAACTCATCCGCCTTCTTTTTATCCAAAGAATAATGCTAATAGCCATGCGCTGTAACGCAAAAGATTTTTCGCATTTTTAATATATGCAAATAAATACCATTTTTGGTGCATCGCCACCTATCGGTGGAATTTTGTAATATTTTAATTTATTTTATAAACGTCAAGCGCGTCTTTTCAATTATCTGTAGTTAAAATTTTATCTCATGTGGACCAATAGAACGCATTCTAGAGCCCTCTGAAATGGGATATTTATTTTTTGCTAACCCTGTATATACATATACATCTCTCTCTCTCCCACTCTCTCTCTCTCTCTCTCTCTCTCTCTCTCTCTCTCTATATATATATATATATATATATATATATATATATATATATATATATATATATGATCCAAAGGCAAAAGTTATCGAGTAAATGCATGATTGAAACTGGTGAAAATGATTTGAAAAATTTAATGCGGCATATGGATCCTGTTTAAGTAACTTAATGCAAATATTTTGTCGAGAGAGACCAGTTCGCCCAAAAATTTACAGTCTTAATTAAAATCCAGGAGTTTATCTTTCGCCGAACAAACTGTTTTACAACCTTTACAGCATCAGCTAAGAATCCCCGAGGACTACTCAACCGCTGCATTAAGAAAATTAAGTATTAGCCCTCATTAACTAATGTCTTGCCGGTGGCAAGATAAAATCAATTGTGCGATGTAACTTTTTAAGTAATCTTTTGCTGTTTGAAGTAGATTAAAACAATTCCTATTTTCTAAAAGGGAATATTTTCTAGACAGACAAACACACACTTATATGTATATATATATATATATATATATATATATATATATATATATATATATATATATATATACTTTTATATATATATATATATATATATATATATATATATATATATATACTAGCTGAAAACCCGCACTTCGCTACGGAGTACATTCAAATTAAATACAACGGTCAACGTATGCAATATATATATATATATATATATATATATAATAAATACGACGATCATTATACAATTGATGTATAAAAAATACATTCATAAAAAATCGTAAGGGATATTTTATTGACAAAATAATGTAGAAGAAAATATTCAAATTAAATCTAATAGGACATACTAAACAATATAGTACAGTTAATATAGTTCAGTTTGAGGAACATATTTTTACTGAATTTTAATATTTTTTTAGATAATGTCCAATCGTCTACCGCATTCGCAAGAACAGGAGAATATTTTTTTTTTGTCTATTGCGTTGTTATGACGTTATGATAAGTTTACTTAAATTACCAGAAAAGAAATCACGTGATCAGCATTTAACAAATTAAATTCTAAAAATTAATCTTTAAATATTCACCAAAAATAAGAAAATGGAGGTAAAGATTCGAAAAAGATTTTATTTTAAAGGAATTTTTATGATCTTTCTTTTGATATAAATTTTATAACCCTCAATTTATTATTTTAAATGCAAAATTAAAAAATGTTACTAAAACAGCTTAAAAATTTAATTTAAAAAAATCTATGAAGAATTTTTCAAAAATCTTTCTTAGTGCACCCCTCAACTATAAGAAGAATCGCCATAAAAAATTTCAGCACTTTAGGTTCTGCGGTTTGGTCTGTGCGTTGTATGTCAGTGAGTCAGTGAGTTACGGCATAGTTTATATATATATATATATAATACTAACCTTCCACCTTTATTAATTATTGCATATTCTAAATTTTCCTGTTAATGTTTCAATAAAGTATAGCCCCTATTTCAAATTATGACCTAAGGATAAACGAATTAACTAGCTAAATTGTCCCGTAACGCACACGTGCAAAACAGTAAAAGTTATTTTTAAAACATGATTCAACATCACGAGTTTATCTCACGCCTTCCGAAAGATCATACGACTTCTGATGCACGAGGTGAGATGGTCACCGATAGCAAATTAGAAGTTTTTGGCCCTTCTGGTGTCGAAGGTCATGAACCCTTCGTATAAAGCAGAGCAAGGGTTTTGCGCGGGCTTTTTGCTGGCTGCCCTCGTACTTTGCTGACGTCCTGTCCATGCTTTGTGTCATCTCCGCACTCCTCTTGTCCTGTGGTGCTCTATCGTTAATCAAAATGTAACGCAGCTAAATACTCCGGTAGGTTTGGAAGTTACCTGTACTTTTATGTGTGATGTAACATACTTCAAAACTCCGTCATTGTATGCACAGAATAAAGACAGTTCTAAAAATCTATGGAAATTCATTTCGACCCGACTACAGAACAAATACCTACAGCTGCCGGGTATTACACACACACACACACACACACATATATATATATACACTCATGGACAAAAAAATTAGCTCACCAAGAAGGTGTAGTCAAAATGAAACGAAATTTTACATACGTAATGACTACTTTGATATAAGTAAATGATAAGAAAATCAAAGAAAAAGGATAATTTATTTCAGAGAAAAAAGCAAAAGAACGGAGGAGTTAATACTCCGTTGGACCCCCTCTAGCGCGAATGCACGATGCGATACGATCGGGCATTGAGTCATACAAGTTCTGTATGATGTCTTGAGACATTTCGTTCCATATTTGCTGTAACCTTGCCTCTAGTTCGTTCAAACTCGTGGGATGCCCAACTCGTCGTCCCAAATGATCCCAGATATGCTCGATTGGAGACAAATCTGGGGATCGGGCAGGCCAAGGAAGGGTAGTAACAGTGCGGAGACAGTCTTGTGACACCCTTGCCGTATGAGGCCGAGCATTGTCTTGTTGAAAAGTGGCTCCTGGGAGCCGTTCCATGAGTGGCAACACATGTGGTTGCAGGATTTCATGAACATACCGCTAGGCTGTCATGGTGCCACGGAACAATACTAGGGGTGACCGTGTATTGTAGGCAATGGCACCCCATACCATCACACCAGCTGTGGGAGCGATGTGTCGCTGTACAGCAAAGGCAGGATTGAAGCGTTCACCACGGGCTCTCCACACACGAACACGATTGTCATCACTGCCGAGATTGAATCTGAATTCGTCGCTAAAGACGACCTGGTTCCATTCCGCTGCAGTCCAGTTTCCTCGTGCGCGGCAAAACTCCAAACAGAGGCGTCGATGGGTGGGCGTCAAGGGCAGCACACGTAATGGGTGCCGCGATACCAACTGTCCTTCAGCCAGGCGCCTTCGTATGGTTCGAGAAGACACAGAGGCCCCTAGTGAAGGTGCTACCTGTGCCTGGATGGCGGCCGATGAAGCAGTTGGCTGTACGCGTGCATTTCTTAAGATGTGGCGGTCTTCTCGACGACTGGTCTGTCGAGGGCGTCCTGAGCCTGGTCTTCGTGTACATGACATCTCTCGGGTCCACTGGTCCTAACACCTCCTCAAAACACAATAAGAGCGGCCTAATTGACGAGCTACTCGCCTAGCTGACCACCCAGCTTCCATCATCCCGATGATTCTCCCCCTCTCAAACTGCGACAACTGCTTATATTGTCTTCGAACACGGCGTAATGGCATGTCTATCTCAGCTCTTCCTTTGTAAATGATTCAGCACACTCAAACAAGCTTTGGTTGCCTGTTTTATACTCCACAGAGTACGATGTTCAACGCCCTCTACCGGCTATACGTAATGCGCAATCACTCTGCATTTCTAATCATTTGCATATCTCCCCGACATGTACCTTCATTGCAAGTTTCGTTACGATCCCGCAATTATTTCTTGGTGCGCTAATTTTTTGTCCATGAGTGTATATATATATATATATATATATATATATATTTATATATATATATATATATATATATATATATATATATAAATATATATATATATATATATATATATATATATATTTATTTATTTATTTATATATATATATATATATATGCGTGTGCGTGTGTATGCGTAATGCGAATTTATAGATATAAATTTAGTTTCGGTTATAAGTTAAATAGGGTAAAGCCTGTTTAATTATATACTTCAATACATAATTACGATGAAGCTATTTAAAAAAATGGAGGTCCCTTTTTCGGTCATTCAAAGATATACTTCAATTTTTGGTTTGTAATAGTTAAAGATATTAAAAAAATTATCTTCTTAGTTATTAAGAAAGAACGATTGCGATAAAAAAAATTTTCATCGATTTACTATCCTATTGGAAGGGAAAAAAATAAACAGATCTTTATTTTCGATAGGTTTTAAGACAGAAGTATTTGCTTTTGACTCTGCCGTAAAAAATAATAATAATATTTTCTATGATATTAATAATATTACTATAATTTCAAGGAAATGTAAGTTTCATCTTTCATCCAGTAGATAGCAGTATTCGATCATAAATTGCACGATGGTTGGGATTTAATAATGAATAAGGTATGCAATATGAAGGATGACTGTCACACCAGAATCCCCTTGTGGAATTTATCGTAGCATTTTTTAGTCAATTTAGATGTACTGTGATACGTGCACACGCATTTACACATACATACATATACAGGGTTCCAACCTATATCCGTTACCCCCCCCCCCTTAACTTCTAAACGGTGACAGCTTAGGCCATAAAACTGGTGCATAGGTATAGTAAAAAGGCTATGCGCTACTCGATGAGATAACTTACAACGCCATCTATCGGCAAATTTTGGAATTAGCGTTTTTATCTCAAAAAGGGTACGAGATACTGGGAAAAAGTCAAAGTTGTTCAGCATCATCGGATTAGTAAGAAAAGATACTTTGCGAGCATTAATACTTACGGGGTCAGGTACCTTTTGAAAGCCAAGAGATTCGACAAACTTATCCCCTTTTTTCAGTCATCAGTACTTAATAAAATAATTTATTCAGACATACGAAAATTTTACTGTGAGTTAAATACACTTTCTTCGTTGTAAACAGGGCTCAAAACATTTTCAAACTTGAAGATAAGTTTTAGTTTTTTTTTTTTTTTAATTTCAACCATTGTTTTTTATCAATGTTATATCAATACGCGCAGAATTGAATATGTATATTAATAAATATACACATTTATTTTAGTTTGAAAATTAAGTTATATATTGTATCTTTTAAATGACCAACTTCGAAATCAAAATTCTTAGTTCTTCATAGGAAAAAAAAAATATTTTTTAATAAATTTTTTAAAATTTCAAAAAAGTTTTTGATAAATTTTACTGTAATTACAATTTTTATTATAGGAATGACGTAATAGTCGGTCATTTTAATGATACATGTTTATATTGCACGTGTATAAAATTTCATGGTATTCTAGCCAACTGCTCTGGTGACATCATGTGCGTAATGACATGACAATGAAAAAACAATGGTAGAAATTATAAACAATTAAAAACTTAAAGAAGAAAGAGTGTTTAACTGACCTTAAAATTTTCATATTTCTGAATAAATTATTTCCGAACTACTGATGTTTGAAAATTGGGATATGTTTGTCGGGTCTCTATGGCCTTTAAAAGGTACCTGACCCCTTAGAATAGAATGTAGAAAATGAACATTTGTATAATGGGTGGTTTAATGCTTTGTAGAATGTTTCGCAATAACTAAATTGTTTATCTTATTCATTTAATGATTACTATCGAGGTAGCTAAATTTGGGGTGTATTGCCAATATATATATATAAATCATTCACCATACTACCTGATTAATATTATCTTATTTTAATTGCGTTGTGTTTTCTATGAATAAAATAATCTAATTACCTGATTGAAATTGCAAATGGATAGATTTATTGAAATTACTAACACACATAAATACATTACAATATATAACACATTTATTGTCCTAACAACCTTATTTTAAGCGTTCTAATTTTTAGACTAACTACAAGTGGACTTCATCAACTATATATAAGCTTAATTAGTCATCGCTGAGGTATTAATTAACCCTCGAGAACTCGCACCAGGTATGACATACCCGTTCCATTTTCATTTAACGTTTTTGTTACTTTCTTCTTATCGGATTTGGGCGGAATTTAGTGTAGCTGTACTCAAGGTCACATTCTTTCAGTGGGGTAAAACCTAGGTCTGCTCTAAAAATTGATTTTGAGATAAAGCTTTCGGGGGGTACGTCATACCCGTGCTAGTCCTTGAGTCAGTCATATCTTTCCTTTTTTCTGCCAGTTTAGTGAATCATGGCGCTATTTTTTAATTACGACGAGGAAATGAAACAATTGCGACACCTTTTAGAGACTGTTTCTAGTGATGATGAACCTTTATCCGAAGATAGTGATGACTCTGAGGATGGAGAATACTGTAGCAATCACGATTCTTCTACTGAAATTGAGACAGAAACAGAAGATGAAAATTCTCTGTCAACAGCCGATTTTTATATTGGTAAAGATAAAGTTACAAAATAGCTGAAGAAAAAATACCCTCAAAATGTAAGGACGCCTTCAAGGAACATAATTACCAAGCTTCCAGGTAATACACATTATTCAACAGATGTCGCTTCTCCCGTAGATACATGGAATGTTCTCTTCGATAGCAACATGCTAAATATGATGGTGCAATGCACAAACATTTATATAGAATCTATTCAAGAACGTTTTACTCGAGAGCGAGATGCAAAGAAGACAGATGAAATTGAAATAAAAGCATTTCTTGGACTGTTATACTTATGTGGAACGCATAAGTCATCGCACACTAATTTGAAGGATTTGTATGCCACGGATGGAACTGGGATTGACATATTTCTGAAAACCATGAGTCGCAATCGATTCCTCTTTTTGATGAGATGTCTACGCTTTGACAATATCCATGATGGTCAAAGTAGAAGACAGGTAGATAAATTGGCTCCCATCAGAATTTGTTTTTGAAACATTTGTTGAAAATTGTAAAAATGCATATACTGTTGGAGAGTTCATCACAACTGATGAAAAACTGGAACCTTTTCGGGGGCGGTGCTGATTCAGGCAGTATATGCCCAAAAAGTAATGTAGGTATGGCATCAAGATATTTGCACTGGCAGATTCAAGAGTCTATTATACCTGGAATATGGAAATTTATGCTGGTCAGCAACCCGATGGACCATTCAAAAGAGACTGTAGTTCGAAAGCCATTGTGATGCGGTTGATGACACCGCTTTTCAATTCTGGACGCAACTTGACAAGTGACAACTGGTATACGGAATATGAGCTAGCACAAGAACTTTTGAAAAAGAAAATTACAATTGTTGGAACACTTAGACAAAATAAAAGAGAAATACCTCCTGAATTTTTGGTGAAAAAGCAGTTGTTTTCTTCAATTTTTGGATTTCAAAAAGAAAAAACAATTGTTTCGTATGCTGCAAAAAAGAACAAGAATGTAGTTATGCTGTCCACAATGCATACCGATGATAAAATCGACGAAACCACACTGGAATTGAAAAACCAGATTCATCCCGTTTTATAACCTTACGAATGGAGCTGTGGACGTTGTCGACGAAATGGCTGCAGCGTACACTACAGCAATAAAGTCAAATCGTTGGCCAATGGTTATTTTATTTTCAATGTTGAATGTTGCTGTTATTAATGCCAGGATTTTGTTGATGTCCACGAAAAATCCTCCCACACAGTTCAGAAACAGACGTTTGATTCTGAAAACACTGGGACTCGTTCTTTTAGAACAACACAGAAATCGTGGGCCTCAAACAAAAATAACTTATTCAAGCCCTTTAATGGAACTTTAAATCACTAATAGTGAACCGCCTGCAAAAAAACGCAAGACAAAATATAAACGATGTTCAATTTGCCCATGTAATAAGGACAGAAAAACAAAGTTTATGTGTCAAAAGTGTGAAAAATGTCTGTGTTGAACATCAGTATGTAGTTTGTCAAAATTGTCTTTAAAAAATGTAAGTATTACTCAAATTCACTAAAAATCTTTAATTTATTATTTTATGTTATTTAATTATGTAAGGTTTGCATATCAGCAATATTAATTGATATTTAAATAGCAGAAATGAACCGGGTATGAGATATCCGGTGCGAGTTCTCGTGTTCGAAATTGGGCGCGAGTGCTGCCGGGTTAACTATATACTGGATGAGTTCTAGGTAGGCATACACAGATTTACAGGATCAATGAACAACTGTCACACGTACCTTTATTGACGCTGCATTCGTGGACCTGGGCACGCGTCAGGAATCATCATGAACTTCGCACAGTAACAGCATAGGTGGGGGTATATCAGTTAGCTGCTGGCGGACGTCCTTCGTTAAGTCCACTGGGAGCGAGTATTCACTCGTTCGGCTGGCGGCCACTTCTTGGGACTCTCTTTGTCATCCGTCGGGTAAAGTCACTCTTCGCGTAGCAGGGCTCCCAATTCAGGTTCACTTACACGTTCGCTGGGTCACTCCGTCGGGCCTCTCTCTTTCGTTCGTCCGGGAATGGCTGTCTCTACGCACATTCCGTCATCTTTCCTAGGCAAACCAAAATCTCTCTCTCTCTCTCTCTCTCTGCATGTAATCTTTATTCCGCTTCTTCTATATTTGTCTTCTCTGCCTCTAACTCCTCCTATATTTTCTTGATTGGGCCCCTATTTTTTTCCTGGGAGTGTCCATCTCGCCCTTCTGGAGCGTTCCTTCCTATCTCATTACCGCACCTCTATCCGGGGGGGGGGGTCGTATTTGATCTCTGCCGCTCTCTCTCGCTTCCGATCTCCTATTATTTCGGCTAAGTCATTTTTACACGCCTCTCACACCTCTCTATACACCTCCTCCCTTCTTACAGTCCTATTCTTCTCCTTAACAATTTCCCATCTGTCATCTCTTTTCATGCCATACTTGCTTCGTTCCGCCTTATCGTCTGGCGTTTCTTCGTGATATTTCTTTTCATACCGTAACGATCTTTTTTTATGAATATTCTCCTTTCAATATTCTCCTTTCTACCCTCTTCTATGGATCCTTATTTTCCCCGCTTGCTTCATCTTCTGACCTATTCACAGGGTCATTCATTATCCTTTTCTACTCTCTACAATGTCACTTTTACCCGTGACAATTTGTTTGGTCACGATTTCGAAAATTGTCATGTCATAAAGAGTGGAAGAAAGAACACTGAGACACTTCCCTATCTTCAGGATCATTTATTTAAGTTGCTGAAAATGCTCTCCATTAGCCACTATATACATTTGCCCTCTGGACTGGATTATTTTGTCCATGAGGTGGGCTTTTCGAGTTTGTCTCGCGTTTCACGATGCCGTAGTGTTGAAAATCACGACCCAAAAAAATTTTCCTTTTATTACATTCTGTTTGAGTATTAAGGGGACAGTGGACTTTCAAAATTGTGAAATTTGTTCATAAATTCTATTTTTTTATTTTATTGAATTGTGACACTACGGACGAGTAGGAATGTGTTGTAAAAATAATTTTTAATTTCTGTGATTACTTTCCTAGTTATAGGCATTTGTATTTAATTTAGATATTATGTGGTTACTAATAGCAATAACTTTAAATGTGTTTTTCTCAAAATAAAATTTTTTATGTCATACGAATATTCAAACTGCTCCAGGCGCATTTCTAATTATCGTATTGCTCTGAAATTTAAGTTTCATATACTTAACTGTATATCAAAGAAATCTTATTGAAAATAATTATGCTTCGTAGATCAGAATTTCTAAATTTCGTACTTGTAAAGATGATTTATAAGTATTTTGGGTAATAAAAAGGGTGTTTTCACTATTATTATTTTTTTCTCTTTATATTTTTAATGAATTCTTAAAATAACCAATAAGTTTCATTGTTAGTTCTATAAGGTATCCTGCAAATACAAATTACCATATTATATGCAAAAGAAATGCGCATGGAACATTTTTAATGAGGCCAGTTTTTGATATAATTAATAATTCATAATTCATAAATTATTAATATTTCATCATTAAATTTTAACCACTTTTACATATCTATGTTTCTAATCACATGTACAAATTTCAAACAAATCCATTCAAAACAAAAAAAGTTATGTTTGAAGGTCCACTGTCCCCTTAATGTGCGCAAGGTGTCCTTTCTTACTAAATCGATGATGCTGAACAACTTTGAAATTAACTTTTTCCTCGTATCTTGTACCGTTTTTTGAGATGGCGTTGTAAGTTGTCTCAACGAGTAGCGCATAGCCTTTTTACTATACCTAGACACGAACTTTATGGCCTAAGCTGTCCCCATTTAGAAGTTAAGGGGGTGAAACGGATATAGGTGAGAACCCTGTATACAGGGGGTGCAAAAGTAAGTATACAGTTTTTATCATGAAAAAACAATAGCTTTATTAAGTCACAGTAAGGATGGCGTACGAATTTCAATTAAGTACAATCTCTTAAATACTCAAATTGCCGGCCTTCAGCATTTACATATTGCTGTAGTCAAGTTTCTACAATCAAGCACACTTTGGCGCAGAGGTTTTTATTGTTATCAATTTCTTGCAATGCATCACTTATCAATTAACTCAAGTCATAAACAGCTCGTGGTTTTCTCGAATATAAAAAAATCGTAAATAAGGAAAGAAAAAAAAAAAAGATATAAAATCTATATATTTAAGTTGCTGAGCCGACTTTTTGGGCAGTCCGTGAAAGAAAACTGTTGCATCAATTTACTCCATTTTGGTCTTAAACGAAAGACTGTAATCTGTAAATTAGTCAAATTTGGTTTTTGTAACTGCAATTTCTGTTATTCAGCGATAATTTACGATTTAAAATTGATTTCTGCGCATACTCAGTGGCATGTTTAAATCTGGCTTTAGAAACTCTCTGTTTCTGCACATGCTCAGTGACATGTTTTAATGATAAACACGTCTGTTCCGAAGAGTCTTTCTAGATCTCTCTCTGCCATTTTTATTTTTATGATAATTTTGTTTGTGGAATATAAGATTAAACTTGATGGCAATTGTTTATTTCGAGCTGTTTAATTAGCGAAAATTTACAATGAAAAAATTGCTTTCTGCACATGCTCAGTGACAATTTTAAACCTGGCTTTTGATACTCACTAAGCACGAGACCGCTTAAACACATTAATTTGTTTCTGCGCATTATTATGATTTTCAACATTTGGCAATGGTGTGTTGAGTATAATTTGTGTATTAGTACATTTATTTACTATCTAGCCGTTATGTTTTGGCGGGTACCAACTAGTATTAATAAAATAATAAAAAATATATTATAAACTAGCTGAAAACCCGCACTTCGCTACGGAGTACATTCAAATTAAATACAACTGTCAATGTATACAATTAATGCCAAAAAAATAAATAAATAAATATATATATATATATATATATATATATATATATATATAATAAATACGACGATCAATATATACAATTGATATAGAAAACAAAATATATTTTTTAAAAAATCGTAAGGGATACTTTTATAGACAAAATAATGTCCAATCGTCTGCTGCATTAGCAAGAAAAAAAATATTTTTTTGTCTATTTAGTTGTTATGCACGTGATGATGAATTTATTGAAAGTACCAGAAAAAGAAATCACGTGATCAGCATTTAATAAATTAAATTCTAAAAATTAATCTTTAAAAATTCACCAAAAATCAGAAAATGGAGGTAAAAATTCGAAAAAAATTTTATTTTGAAGGAATTTTTATGATCTTTCTCGTGATATAAATTTTATAACCCTCAATGTATTATTTTAAATGCAAACGTAAAAAAAGTTTAAAAAACAGCTTAAAAATTTAATTTAAAAAAATCTAAGAAGAATTTTTGAAAAATTTTTCTTAGTGCACCCCTACACTATTAGAAGAATCGCCATGCAAAATTTCAGCCCTTTCGGTCCAGCGGTTTGGTCTGTGCGTTGTATGTCAGTCAGTCAGTGAATGAATGAGTCAGTTACGGAACTGTTTTATATATATAGATAATAAAATAGATATTAAATAATGGTAAATCATAAATTCTGTATCTCATAACTATATATTTACTTTTGGAACCCCCTATAGTATAAGGAAACATAATTTTCGTAATCAACTCGTAATGAAACTCTGTACAGCTGCATTTATAAAAATCAGGAAGAAGATTTATCCTGTTGCCCGACCGAAGATCCAATGCAGTGTGGGGATTAAATGCCTTTCTCTCAGAGTGTGGGAAACATTTCGAGGCAGCATGTGTTTAAATACTGACTATCCGACGGGAAGCATTTAGGTACTTCGAGTGCGGGGGGTGTGGCGTTGTCTGTCACAAGATGAATTGTGATAAATTCTAGATAAAAGAAGAAGTGGAAATTAGGCATTTCCATTCTGTGAAATCTTGCACCTTAATAGATGATTCTATTTATTCCGCATAACATGTATTTAAGGATTATATGTTTATAGCTCAAGAAATTCTGCAAATAATTGTTCGTGTTCTATATTTTGTGCCTGTATACCAGAGTTTTATTTTAAAATAAATCCCAGCGTGATGTTAATAACGATATTACTCTTAACAGTTTAATTTCATCCTTTGAAGACTAACGATATGTTTCTTGGGGTTATAGGTTTATATATATATATATATATATATATATATATATATATATATATATATATATATATATATATATATATATATATATATATATGTTTATATATATATATATATATATATATATATATATATATATATACATACATACATATATATATGTATATATGTGTATATGTGTGTATGTGTGTGTGTGTTCAATTAAGACACATAAACTTAATCTCTCTATAAAATTTATCCGTAAAGTTTTCGTCGTAGTCATTCGGGTAGTAGAGGCACTTAAATTGCAAAATAAATCCCCACTTAAAAAAATAAAATCAGATGTATTAACCATTCCTTCATTACTTGTCATTTCTTTTTCACGGACGATATCAAGAGGGTATTGATTATACGTAGAAGGTCCCTCGTGTGTCTGTTAAAAAATGTACAAGTACAGAGGCTGTTCACACATTTTTTAGACGATGTATTTGTATTCACAAGGGTAATTGTATTCACAAAACTAAATTACATAAAATTCTTGTGTTTTAAATGTCTATTTGACATCCCTTATTCTGAACTATCTTTCGACACCGCAATTTCCAGGATAATAATGCCTTTTGAAGTGTCAGAAGAGGTATTCTATCCCATTCCTCCTGAACAGCTTCCCAGAGTCCTGTAAGGGTTTTGGGACGACGTTTGGATAATGCAGATTTTAAAAGTCCGAAAGCACAAAAATCCATAGGTGATACATCGGGAGATTTAGTAAGGATATCAGTGAAGGGTATGGCCTTGATACCAGTTTTTTGTTCCATTTCTTTTAGGAAATTTACAGTGGATTTTGATGTGTGACTCCTAGCTTTGTCCTGATGGAGTCTCACAGATTGATGGCACTGTGGGTAAAGCAATGGTATTTCATTCAGAAAAATTGGCGATAAACTATGTTCCTGATAGTATTTGGAGTTAATCTTGACATTGTTTTCCACTCTCTTTATTTTTAACTTGCCATTATAAGAAAAACCAGCAACAATCAGGAATCCCTTAGAAAAAGTTTCTTTCGATTCTTTGAACCATGTACTTAAATTTTTTTCTCCCCTTTTATGATAATAAATGGTTCTTTTTTTGTTGCAATCATTTAAATACACCCATGATTCATCTATTGTGACAATTGTTTTCAATTTTTCTTTGGATAAATGTTTCTCATATAGAATTCTGCAGCGTGTCCTGCGTTCAACGATATGATTTGGAAGAAGACGATGCACATTGCGTTTTTTCGCTTTCTTAAGATTTAAATCGACGTTTATCATTTTGTTTACAGTGGACACTGAGCATTTTAATGATTTTGCAACTGTCCTTTGACTAGGGGGATTTTCTTTTAACATTAAACAACGTACCTTTGCAATAGTCGAAGATGTCCGTTTTTCCCTTGGATACTTGTTTGGAATTTTTGTCCCACTTGAGGCTCCAATTTGACATTCTTTTCCTTTCTTGTTGACGATATTACCTATCGACGCTTTAGATATCACAAAACCATGACTCTCACATCGTTTTTGGATAACGGAGTATGCATATTTTTCTTCGGAAAGAGCATAAATGTAGCCTTCGAACCACTCCTTTGTTAAAAACGCCATTTTGAATAAAAACAAAACTTTCAAGCCGCAGACGATAATTTTGACTTTTAAAAACATAGCACAATTGCAATTATTTCTTTTGCAGCAAACGATTTTTTATTACAGCTTACCAAAATCGTCTAAAAAATGAGCGAACAGCCTCTGTAATACACTATATTTATAACTTTCAATCCCAAATTCATAAAGTGAACCCTTTATGGAATCGGAATTGTCATTAGGTCAGAAAATATCTCTGATTTGTCTCCCATTACTTAGTTTGGTTATCATTCTCCACCCTAAAACTGCAAGGCGCCTATACAGCATTGTCAGTACAGATTTCGTCTAAGGGTAAGTGTAAAAATTACGAAACATTATAAAGGCGGGAATAAAATTATTTTAAGGAAGTTAGGCAATGAGAAATATTATTTTGGCGTAACGTGATATAGATACAGGTGGTTATCAAAATAATGGAAACACTAACAAACATGATGAAAATCTTTATTTATATGCCGCATGATCACCTTTGCCATGTAATACCAGCTGATTCACCTTGGAATTGGATTATAGAAGCCATGAATAGTGGTTAAGAATATATTATACCATTTTCAGGGGAAAATCATGAAAGTTCCTGTAGAGATGCTGTTGTAGATATCGATGCCAAGATACATCCGCTTATACAGATCGTATTAGTTGGATGATATATAGTCGGGGGTATTGTACAGGGCAAGATAAGATATTTGAATTCTTTTTCATGCTCTTCAAACAAATACTTGATAGATTTAGCTGAATGTATAGGGGGATTATCATCCTGGAGAAAACCATCTAATGCAAGAAACAGTGTTTGCACCATTGGATGGACAAATGAGCTAAAATTTCGATATAGTCCTTCCCATACTATCTCCCTTTTAGGGTTACAATAAGGCCTGAAGAAAACCATGAGATGCCATTCCAAACCCTGATAGATCTACCTCCATGATTGACAGTTGAGGTGAGACAGCCAGAATCTTAGACTTGTGTAGGTGTTCTCCAGACATACCCACGTCCTGTTGCAAAGAACAATGTGAACAATGATTTGTCGCACCAAATGACGTTTTTAGACATATTACTCGACCAGGATTTGTGCTCGTGGCACCATTGTGGGCGATATTTTGTATTGGTATCTATTACAAGTGGCTTAGGAATACCTACTCTTCCGTAAATGCTTTGTTTGTTGAGTTTCCTTCTACCTATAACGGTTGATACTGGAACATGCAGATGCAGATTGAGCTCTCCGGTCATTTTGGCTGCAGTTGTTTTCTTTCTTCATTGTCGCAATCCACTTCAATTACTCGTCCGTCTCTTTCACTCAGCTCTCCCTTTCGTTCACTATTCTGTTTGGCAAAGAACGTTTTTCCGTGAACTTCACATGCTATCATGACTTCCGATACCATAGCTCGAAAAACACCCATTAACCTGGGGGTTGCAGTAACAGATATTCCAATTTAAACGCGCTCCACAAATTTGCCCTTCACAATAGGTTTGCAAGGTTTAATATTTTACGCTGTTCCCCCTAAAAGCACGATGCCCTCAGCTTTATTACTGCTATCTGAGGGTTGAATAATACATACAATATATTATATAAAAAATACCGGTTGCCAGACTTGTTTTTTAAGGAGTACGAAGCACATTCATATACGTCAGTAATATTGATAGGTGTTTCCATTAATTTGATAACCACCTGTATATATATATATATATATATATATATATATATATATATATATATATATATATATATATATATATATATATATATATATATATATATATATATATATATATATATATATATATGTAATGTCATAACTATGTTGAACAACGTGGGAATCTTAAACGGGGGTTTTGTTTAGAAAAAATGGGAATTAGCAATTAAATACTATTAATTCACGAAATATGGGGGAAACGAGGGTTTTAATAGCAAAAGTTACCAATAGAAGTCACCAACTGACGATCCGGTTTTAAAAAGAGATTATTCAAGCGAAGGTTTTAAATTTATGTAAGGAGAAGCTTCTGGAACATTCTTAAGGTAGTGTCAGCACATTTTTAGGCGGGAAGAAGACAAAAAAATTGCGTCAGTTGGCAGATAGATTTCGATGGGGAAAGTTGGTATGGCTAGCGGTCGCATGGGTGGAGCGGTCTCGCCAACAATCATTCGGAGCTGTGGTTCAATAGAGTCTTAATAAATATATTTTAAAGGATTAATTCGTATTCTCCTCGGTCTACAGGACCACGACTGCATAATGATAGCGCTAAATTAACGTGAAAAAGGAAAGCTTGTCATATATATATATATATATATATATATATATATATATATAAGGCACATACCACCCACTGACTGATTGTCTGACTGATAGACTGATTGTAAAGAGTCGGAATGTGAAAACAACAGAAACCTAAATTGTTAAGGGGCCACCCAGCTTGCGTGGACAAGCAAATTTACAGTCCCGACATTTTTATAACGCCAGATTTACGGTACCATAAAAAACGGAGAAATTAAGTTGTCAACGGCCGTATATCTGAGGTCGGAGGTCGAGCAGGTGGGGCCGTCTGATGGGAAGTTTTACCAGACATAATCGGCGCCAGAACTTAGGCAATTGCGAAAGGCAAGAGACAAGAATAACCTATGAGAGCTAATCGCATCCGCCCCCTCTATAAACAAGGGAGGGGCGAGCGAATAGGGACCGAGGAAGCGAGAACCAATGAGACGAGGATGGAGAAGAATATATACAAGATGATGAGACATTTGTAGGAGAGCGCCATTAAAAAAAAAGAGATGATAAGACAGTAAGCTGCCAACGGGCCGACGAGAGCCGTAACTTACGAAACTCAACAAAAAATAAGCTGCTACAGGGCTGAGAAGAGACCCACTGTATAATATTAGAAGAAAGACGCCGGTCCTACGCAAGTACATAATACGTACGGATTGAACAGCGTTAGCTCCGGACGCAAAATAGAATAATCAGCGACGAGAAGTTGCAGAAGTAGCGATTGCCCATAGATGTCAACATAGTGCCGAGGGCGAAGAGACGACACTACCATTAAGTTTAAGCCGATACCAGAGAGATACGCACCGTCGCTTAATGAGTTGGACACCCAGATGACCACCCATCAGTGCTGATCGAACCGCATATCGGAAGAGAAGGTACCTATGCTGAGCAACATTAACCGCCCACCCATGCTGACCGACCCGCATAGTGTAGGAAAAGCTACCCGTGCTGAGTAACGTACGAGGAGTCTTCAATAAGTGACCTTCGACATAAAAGGACCCCGAACTCTTTAGTCCCAAGAGAACTGGATAAATAGGACGAGGATACACCGCGACGCTACAGTGAACAAACTGTACCCACGAACTCTGTGAACACTGTGTGAACTTTATATACTACTATGGACCAGCGTTATCGGTGAATTCGATGCAGACGGCTGCGACAAATGGGTGAGCATTTTGTATTATAGCAACTAGCATACCGACTCTTTACATAATCGCCTCTAACCCGCCAGGGCCGGCGACATCGTAAGATTTAAAAGATAGTGCTTGGATAAGATTATATATATATATATGTAAATTCCTAGCATTACTAATGTTTCAGCGTTTGCTAAGTGTTACAAGTTCGAATGTATGTAAATATGTATAAATAAAGTGTATATATGTATATTCAGTATCATTCTTGAGAGTTGGGCCCATCTATTTAATTAATTAATTACCGCCCTAGTGGCGAACTTACAACCAGTGTACGAGATACGATTTCAGCCGTAGTTAATAGCAGCAGGTCATGATCCTGTATTATTACATTGTGGTGCCATCCAATTTTCACTATTTTAGTGAGGACATGGTTATTGCTGTATAATCTATTGTGTTATTATTATTATATTAGGTTATTATTATTATATTATATGTGTTATTATTATTATATTATGTGTGTTATGTATGTTGTTAAAAATCGTAGTGTGAAAATTTTAAGAGGAATATTTATGTGTGCATAGGTTAAAATTTCGGGACAACTCTCTAATTAAAATTTAAATGATTAGAAACAATATTTAGAAGTGAAATTGATATTTTTAAGATATATGTGTATTTCTAAGTGATTTATAAGTGAAAAGTATTGAGTGAAGTGTTATATATTACTGATATATAGGTAAGGTGAACTGTGTAGGGTGTAAGGGGCGCTAGATTTTTAAATTGAGAATTAACCTGAACAGTTAATTATGCCGCGAGGAAGTAAGGCAAGTCGCCGGCAGGGAGACCCGGAGGTAGATATGGGCGAAAACTCCAATAGGGACAGTAGCTCAATAGCGAATGATACCCATCTGTTAGATTCAGGTATAATAGCCATGTTACCCACCTTTAATGGCACCGAAAACGAGTCACTAGAATTTTTTCAGCAGCAATTCGTAGAGATTGCAAGTCAAACCAGATGGACAGAGAAACAAAAAGCGATTATAACCAAAACGAGATTGCATGACAGGGCAAAAGAATTTTTAAAGAGTAATGCGACGCTCCAAAACGCGACCGATTTTGGCACAATAATAGAGACCCTAAAAGACAAATTCCAACCGGACCCAACGAGCATGCAAAAGCAATGCAGATTCCAGAACTTAGTGTTTAAACCATCCCAGACTTATGACGAAATCGCTCAAGAAATAGAGAAAGTGGGCAATGAATATTTAGGAATTTCGGCATTCTCGGTAGAAGAAACTAAACAAATGGCAAATAATGTTAAATTAGCAAAATTTATGGAAATTATACCATCAGAAATTAAAACAGAATTACGAAAAGAAAACGTAGCGGACTTTAATGAGGCGATCAAACGAGCGAAAGAATTAAGCGTAATTTACGACGAAGAAAGTAACGCGGTTAACGCAGTACGCATGCGACCGCAAGCAAACAAAATACATGAGGAGCAAGAGAGCGTAAAAGAGTTAAGAAACCAGGTAGCCGAACTAACAGAAACCGTTAAGCACTTAACGTTACAACTAGCCCAATGTAATTGGTGTTTAAAAATGGGACATCGCATCGAAGAATGTCGGACTAGGCTCAGAACAATTAACGCCAACAGAGACGTAGGGTATAATACGACTAATGGGAGTTACACAAACGCTTACCAAACGCCCCGGCAAAATTTTGCAATGAACCAAACAGCGGCAGGTAGAAACGGGAACGGTTATAGCAGAGACCAAAATGGATACAGAGAAAACCCCACGCAGAGGCATAGCTCCAATGGCAGAGAGTATAACAACTTTAGAGGGAGGAGTAATTTTCACAGAGGTAGAGGAATGAGCAGAGGTAGGCAAAACGGATATTCAAACACTTTAAACTAAAACAGGGGCCTCGCCAAGTCAGGAAGCAAAACCCATATATTAATACATACAAAAAGCGGTTTTGGGAGAGACCCCGCAATACTTCCTACCAACATGCAGAAAGATATACGCAGAGACACAGGTATGATAGATGGCGGAACGAAAGACAGGGGTACCATATAAAAAATAATCATAATCAACCAATTTGGCAGAACGAACGACCAAAATATAGTTACAAAAAGCGCGAACGACAAGGGGTAAACAATAAAAATTACAGACACATCAAAGGTAAAAAAAACACAACGCAATACAGACGTAACAGAGACAATGTAGGAGACAGGTGGGATACACGGCAATACACATATAGGGCGATAAACAACATATCTCTCACAGAAAATCAGCTGCCCATAATCGAAATTCAAATCGCGGAAACATTCGAATACGCATTATTGGACAGCGGGTGAGCAATTTCTTTAATATCCCATGAAATGTTCGAGAAAGTAAAAAACAAAATAAAAGTAACATATTTATCGCGTCAGGTGAAATTGCAGTCCTTCACGAAAGAACGGATTGCATTTTGCAAGTGTGTGGCAATTAACCTCAAAATCGGGAATAAGTTGTGTAAAACCACCCTGTATGTCACAAACGCAGAGATGGATACCCCATACCAAATATTATTAGGAATAGACTTTATGCACAACCACAAAGCAATCGTCGATATGAACGCAAGAAAACTAAAATTACAATTTCATGAGATACCCATCCTAAATGAAAAAGACGCGAATACGAACAAACGGGACCATAGCAAACGCGTGGCAGATCAGAGACACAATTTTGCCCGACTAATAAACAAAATTACGCTCCAACCTAACGAAGTACAGGCATTAACATTAAAACTAGACCAGGAATATGAAGACGGGACAAATATCTATTTATATGACATAACACACAGTATGACACCATTAGTCGAAGAATCGATATGTACAATTGGAAAAAGAAAAATACAAGTATGGGTACAAAACTCTACCGACAAAACAATTTTATTAAACAAGGACATGAGAGTCGGAAAAATCACTACAGAATTTCAGATAGAGAAAGACAGTGACTCAAAAGAAATAACGGGGCAGCAAATACGAAATATAAACAACATAAAATTGATGGATAGGACAGAAATACTTCAACGTAGAAAGCAGGAGCTTAAAGAAACAGACTTTGACGTTAAACATTTAAATCCACAATTACAACACGAAGTCATTCAACTTTTAATGAACAACTACGAAGTATTTTCTAAAAGCTATAAGACATTAGGATGTACAAACGCAGTGACCCCAGAACTAAAATTGAAACATAATTTTGGGATACAATGTAAGCCGTATACCACACCGCGTAATTTAGTACGAATATTAAAGGCGGAAATACAGGATTTGTTAGAGGCGCAACTCATCGAGCCATCGACGTCGGAATATTCATTTCCTGTCTTACTCATAAAAAAACCATCCAGTGACCCAGAGAAACCCCCAAAATATCGTCTCGCAATTGATTTCCGTTTGTTAAATCAAATAACAGAATTATATTCAGTATTTATACCACGTATCAAAGAAATAACACAAAAGGTAGCAGGATTCAAGTTATACTCAGTCGTAGATTTAAAATCGGCATTTTTCCAAATATTACTGCCAGAAGAATTAAGAAAATACTGCTCTTTTTGCACCGAATTCGGAAATTATCAGATATCCAGATTAGCGTTCGGTTTAAAGAATTCGGGAGCATATTTTTGCCAATTGATGAACACGGTTATGAAGGGACTCGACGAAGAAAATATCCATTTTTATTTAGATGATATTATTATAGCAGCAAATAGTGAGCCAGAGTTAAAACGCAAATTACAATTATTATTTCAGCGCCTAAAAGAATACAACTTAACCTTAGACCCTGCAAAATTACAATTATTCAAAACCGACATCACATTCTTAGGGTTTAAAATAAATAAACACGGAATACAACCCGCCGATAAAAGCATAAAGAAAATACAGAGATTTCCAAAACCAAAAACAGTAAAACAAACTAAATCATTTCTGGGGTTAGCAAACTATTTCAGACATCTAATTCACGACTACGCTAACATTACAGAACCCCTAGTAAAACTCACAAGTAAAAAAAAACAAATTCACATGGAACGACGAGGCGGAAAGGGCATTTACTCGAATTCAATCGCAAATTTTAAGTCGCCCACAAATACACAAACCCAACGAAAACCAACAATACTACTTAAACACGGATGCTTCGGGAAAAGCAATTTGCGCGATTTTATCACAAAAAAATTAAAAGGGATTTTTAATACCAATAGAATTTTACTCTCGAAAATTAAAAGACGCCGAGGTTAGGTACCCTGCAGTCAAAACGGAACTACTAGCCATATACGAGGGAATAAGACATTTCAAGGAATACTTGTACGGGACACACTTCATATTATTATCAGACGCTAAGGCTCTACAATATCATCTTAAATTGGATAAACAGTCCGATATCACAGCAAGGTGGCTTTTGGAACTGAGTACATTTGACTTCGAATTCCAACACATCGAAGGTCAGCTCAACCCCGCGGACTATCTGTCACGACAGGTACTTAATATAAATATGCAAAATGATTTGACTAGAGATCTCTTCCAAGAAAGTACGGAATTAACGATCACAAATATTTTAAAGGGGCAAAACGAAGATGATAAAGTAAAGGGAATTAAAGAGTCGCTAAGTAAAGGAAAAAACTGTTTCGAAGGTAGATACAAGAAATATGTACTCGATCCGTCCACACAACTAGTAATGGTAAGAGAAAAAACAAAAAGGGGAAATCCATATTTAGCAGAATCGAAAGTAGTAGTGCCCACAAAGTTACAACGCATCGTCATTAAGTTAGCACATGTAGCGCACTTCGGGATAAGCAAAACGATCAACATCATCAGTAAGAAATATTTTTGGAAAGGAATGACGGAGGATGTAGCAAATTATATTAAATCATGCGAGGAATGCTTACAGTACAAAAAAAAATATATTACACCCGCACCATTAGAGACTTTCAATAACATTACATACCCACTACAACAAATAGCAATCGACGCAGTCGGACCGTTGGTACGTACAAGTACAGGGAATAAATACGTCATAACTATTGTAGACATGTACACGAGATTCTTAAGTGCGACACCAGTAAAAAACATTACAGCGGAAACGGTGATCGAAACATTAAAAAAGTTTTACGCGAGCTACGGGTTACCACAATCAATAATGAGTGACAACGGTACAAGTTTTAAAAATGAAGCATATAAAGATTTCCATACACATCTAGGCGTAGAGGTTAAATTTATTTCGCCTTATAAACCAAGTACGAACGGCAGACTAGAAGTCATTCACAAATTATTAAAGTCGGCAATCAGCTGTATAGCGAGGGAGAGTTTTAATTGGGATCAAGCACTCAATTGGTATAATCTGTACTATAACAACTGTCAACATCCAAGTACAAAGTACACACCCGCATTTTTATTCTTTATGCGTGACATTAAAACACCATTCGATGTGAGACTAACGGCAGATAAACTAGAAGTTACGGAACAACAAAATTTAAACACAAAAGGGGCATACAAGGAATATTTACAGAATCACCTAACATTTTTCGACAAAATACAAAAAGACGTGATAGCAAACCAAACACAGGCTGAACAGCAACAAAGAAAAAATTATAAAAGAACCGGAGATCGTGTGTTAGAAATAGGAGACAAGGTATACGTGAAAATTTTTCAAAAAACCCCTGCGTTAACACCGAAGTTCTCCGGACCGTTTCGTATTATAAAAGCTTTACGCCATAACAATTTTTTACTACGCGATATAAACGAACCACAAAATCGCTTAGTTAATATGCACAAAAACGCAATTATTAAAAGTGACGAACGAAAGCCACACCTAAAATATAGCAACCAAAGTATAGCAGACGATGAACACGTTAAACAAAGCGCAACGAATCGTAGACCATATAATTTACGAAGCAGGACCCATTAAATAGTAAGGTGCGATAAACGAAAGGGACGAATTTTAATGTACTGAAAGTGGATACGTTCGGGATTTAAATCCGGTGCGGGAGAAAAATAACGCGTATGTCCGAGAAATCAGGTTTCGAACGCGTCCCCCCCCCCCCTCCCCGTTGTTCCCCAGGAAGACAACCACAAAAAGCGGAGCAGGGGATTACAGTTGAAGGTCAGACAATCAGTGGGGTAGGTCAACGCAAGAGAGTTAAGGGCGAACAAAATGTTACGATTTGCGAGATTTACGACTGCAGGCGTAAAATCTTCAAATCGTGGCCGAAAGCTGAGATTGCATTATTGTTCAGTGATTTGGCCAGTCAATTGGGCAATAGCAATCATAAGTTTTTGGTAGCATATATCGGATTACAGCAAAGATAATATGTAGACAAATAAGTATATACAGGGGAATAAAATAGTGTAAAGCATAAATACATGTAGATAGTATTACAAGAAGATATAATATCAGCAGGATGAAACATGTGTAATTAAAAACAAAAAATGAATAGAAACAAAGTGCATATGAATATAAGTGTGTAGACAGTGAGCATAATATTGTGTATAGAGTAAGCAAAAATATAGAACCTAGTTATCTGGTCAGCAGCGTGGAAGGAAACAAATAAAGAGTGGATCCGCTTTTTCAAAAGGCAAGCAGTGAATCATGAGATAAATACGAAAGGAGCGAATGAAATAGCTAAATAATTGAACGACAAATATTAATCAAATGATAATGAGAAACAAAAAAAAAATGCAAACACAAAAGTGAAGAGAAGGCTACAATAATGACGGTCATAAGTCTAGCGTAATACACAAAAAATACCAAAAAAAAAATCGCAAAAAACACACAAAAAACAAAATTTAAAAAAAAAAATTGTAAAAAGGCGCGGACATAGACCAGTCAATACTACGTAGAAGTTAGTACAAACAAGAACAAACATGGGAACATCAAAAGCAAAGAATATAAATACACACGAACGAATATATAGATAAATTATAAATAATTAGCCAATTATAAACAAAAAAAAGCAAATAAAAAACTGTTTACAAATAAATAAGTAAATTAAAAAAAATAAATAAATGAATAAATAAGCGTGGGATAATAACGAAAGGAGCACGACAAAGAGTAATAACATAATAAAAACATAATAAGGACCAGAAACAGAAAATAAAAAGGAGTTTCAAGTTATAAACAAAAAATAAGAGGAAAAAGTAGACATATTTACGAATACGGGAGCATCAATAAATAAGTAACATCGCCAGAACTAAATAATTATGGCGACAAAGCTCGCGACAAAAGCTGTACTAGGGCGGAAGTGACCAAGCGATAATTAAACAAAGAGTAGCCGTTTACCGTTGCCAGGTGTAAAAGAGGAAACCTCTAGAATTCTATAATTACTTACAATGACATACGGAGATAAGCGAGCGTAAGACTTAAACGAAACTGGTTTCGCGGAGTGAGTACGACCAGGGCTAACTATAAACCGGACTTGGTAAGGGAAAACTTGCCATGGTAACGACAGCTGAGGTAAACAAACGAATTGTGAGGATAAAAGTTCGAGAATAACGTGTCGAGTTTAACGTGTTGGGAAAGTCAGTAGATCAGTCGTAATTTAATATAGAAGTGTATAGGTGATCGTAATATGTAATATAGCAATGTAATATAAATAATAGTGTCGGCAATGTCAAATGAATTATATGTCAGTGTATCATATTAGCATAAAAGTGTAAAGAAAAAGTCAGGTAGAGTCTCAATATATAATGTATGTTCTCAGTATGTAATATATAATGCTGCAGAGTTAGTGTAACAGTGCACTGTCAATTTTTATGATTATATGCAATAATTATATGCAAGTGGTATAACTAGTAATGTGTAGTGTAATTATATGTGTATTTGTTATGGTGTAATGTGCAGTGCCTAGGGACAATTGTAAATAGGACGTCAGTGAAAAGAAGTAGAAAACAGTAGCGCAGCGAGAATTTTATGAAATTTACCAGTAATATAAACAGGTAGTGAAGTCAATGTCAAATGACACCACGTGCTAAAACCAGTATTTATTTACGTAGAGAAATGTACAAAATAAATAATGTGTCCATTATGTACCAAGTATATGTCTAATGTATTACTGTACACAGCTAGCGTAAAAGAGTGCTCATTTATGTATTATAAATTTAAAATGAATGATTTTAGGCATGAATAATGATTGATTTTATGTATGTATGTAGTGTCAATAGTGTGATAAGGATGATATGTAAAAAAAATCGCCTTACGATTTTTTAATTCGCCAAGGGGGAGAATGTAAAGAGTCGGAATGTGAAAACAACAGAAACCTAAATTGTTAAGGGGCCACCCAGCTTGCGTGGACAAGCAAATTTACAGTCCCGACATTTTTATAACGCCAGATTTACGGTACCATAAAAAACGGAGAAATTAAGTTGTCAACGGCCGTATATCTGAGGTCGGAGGTCGAGCAGGTGGGGCCGTCTGATGGGAAGTTTTACCAGACATAATCGGCGCCAGAACTTAGGCAATTGCGAAAGGCAAGAGACAAGAATAACCTATGAGAGCTAATCGCATCCGCCCCCTCTATAAACAAGGGAGGGGCGAGCGAATAGGGACCGAGGAAGCGAGAACCAATGAGACGAGGATGGAGAAGAATATATACAAGATGATGAGACATTTGTAGGAGAGCGCCATTAAAAAAAAAGAGATGATAAGACAGTAAGCTGCCAACGGGCCGACGAGAGCCGTAACTTACGAAACTCAACAAAAAATAAGCTGCTACAGGGCTGAGAAGAGACCCACTGTATAATATTAGAAGAAAGACGCCGGTCCTACGCAAGTACATAATACGTACGGATTGAACAGCGTTAGCTCCGGACGCAAAATAGAATAATCAGCGACGAGAAGTTGCAGAAGTAGCGATTGCCCATAGATGTCAACATAGTGCCGAGGGCGAAGAGACGACACTACCATTAAGTTTAAGCCGATACCAGAGAGATACGCACCGTCGCTTAATGAGTTGGACACCCAGATGACCACCCATCAGTGCTGATCGAACCGCATATCGGAAGAGAAGGTACCTATGCTGAGCAACATTGACCGCCCACCCATGCTGACCGACCCGCATAGTGTAGGAAAAGCTACCCGTGCTGAGTAACGTACGAGGAGTCTTCAATAAGTGACCTTCGACATAAAAGGACCCCGAACTCTTTAGTCCCAAGAGAACTGGATAAATAGGACGAGGATACACCGCGACGCTACAGTGAACAAACTGTACCCACGAACTCTGTGAACACTGTGTGAACTTTATATACTACTATGGACCAGCGTTATCGGTGAATTCGATGCAGACGGCTGCGACAAATGGGTGAGCATTTTGTATTATAGCAACTAGCATACCGACTCTTTACATAATCGCCTCTAACCCGCCAGGGCCGGCGACATCGTAAGATTTAAAAGATAGTGCTTGGATAAGATTATATATATATATATATGTAAATTCCTAGCATTACTAATGTTTCAGCGTTTGCTAAGTGTTACAAGTTCGAATGTATGTAAATATGTATAAATAAAGTGTATATATGTATATTCAGTATCATTCTTGAGAGTTGGGCCCATCTATTTAATTAATTAATTACCGCCCTAGTGGCGAACTTACAACCAGTGTACGAGATACGATTTCAGCCGTAGTTAATAGCAGCAGGTCATGATCCTGTATTATTACACTGATCACTGTATCTCTGAAACCATACGCCCTAAGGAGCTGAAATTTTGTATGGTTCGTCATAGATTGAAGGTCACTACGATATATTTTTGAGTAATTTGAATTTTGATGGTGTTAAGCCCCCTCCCCTCCCCAAAAGAAAACATTGTACCTCTGGAACTATAAGGCTTAAGCAGCTGAAATTTCGAATGGGGGTTCCTTTTAAGCCCTGGGTGCACACCAAGAAATTTGTTTAAAAAATTTGAGCTCTAAGGAGTTAAGTATAAATGTGTGTGTGAATGTATGTATTTGCATATATGTATACATGACTAAAATCTGCAATTATCAGTTAAGTTTTAGGGTAAGATTCAGGATTCCACTCGACCACAGTCGAAGCTTAAATTGTTATAAGTTTTAGGGTAAGAAAATAAACAAGGGAAATTCAATATTTTCCTTTAAATATGAAAAAGTCTAGGAATTTTTTAGTGAGCTCCCTTTGCTTCAAGGCAATTGAAGAGATATTTTTTATTTAAATTTCAACATAAATATTCATGAAATTGCCGACATTTATAATAAACATCTCGCGTTGTTACAGAAACGTGACTTTTAGAAAAACTATGAAAATCAGGACTGTTAGAAAAAAAATGAAACGTCTTTTTTAAAAACATTCTGCACTCAAGCAGAAAAAAAAGTCAGCATTTTTAAATCATATTTTCTTCCTCAAAAATGTGCCCTTACACTATTTTTTTCAAGCATTTTTGAAAACGCGCCTGTGCACTTTTTATTTCTTGTGAATAATGTAGTTTTGAATATGCATTAGTTGAATAAAGCGATACATTTCTCTTCCGTTTCTTTTTTGAGAAAGAATACATTTATTATACACAAAAAAATGTATTTTAATGTTTACTATGAATCGCATACTTCATACTCTTTAACAACAAAAACAATCCAACAAAAAAGAAAGTTATTATACACTAAAAAACTGTATTTTAATCTCCACTATGAATCGCATACTTCATACTGTTTAACAACGAAAAAATCAAAGAAAAAAGAAAGTTATTATACACTAAAAAAACTGTATTTTAATGTTCACTATTAATCGCATACTTCATACTCTTTAACAGCCAAAAAAATCAAACAAAAGAGAAATTTATTATACACTAAAATAAACTGTATTTTAATGTTCACTATGAATCGCATACTTCATACTCTTTAACAACAAAAAAATCAAACATAAAAGAAATTTATTAAACACTAAAAAAACTGTATTTTAATGTTCACTATGCATCGCATACTTCACACTCTTTAACAACAAAAAAAATCACACAAAAAATAAATTTATTATACACTAAAAAAACTGTATTTTAATGTTCACTATGAATCGCATACTTCATACTCTTTAACAGCAAAAAAAAATCAAACAAAAGAGAAATTTATTATACACTAAAATAAACTGTATTTTAATGTTCACTATGCATCGCATACTTCACACTCTTTAACAACAAAAAAAATCACACAAAAAATAAATTTATTATACACTAAAAAAACTGTATTTTAATGTTCACTATGAATCGCATACTTCATACTCTTTAACAGCAAAAAAAATCAAACAAAAGAGAAATTTATTATACACTAAAATAAACTGTATTTTAATGTTCACTATGCATCGCATACTTCACACTCTTTAACAACAAAAAAAATCACACAAAAAATAAATTTATTATACACTAAAAAAACTGTATTTTAATGTTCACTATGAATCGCATACTTCATACTCTTTAACAGCAAAAAAAATCAAACAAAAGAGAAATTTATTATACACTAAAATAAACTGTATTTTAATGTTCACTATGCATCGCATACTTCACACTCTTTAACAACAAAAAAAATCACACAAAAAATAAATTTATTATACACTAAAAAAACTGTATTTTAATGTTCACTATTAATCGCATACTTCATACTCTTTAACAGCAAAAAAAATCAAACAAAAGAGAAATTTATTATACACTAAAATAAACTGTATTTTAATGTTCACTATGAATCGCATACTTCATACTCTTTAACAACAAAAAAATCAAACATAAAAGAAATTTATTAAACACTAAAAATACTGTATTTTAATGTTCACTATGCATCGCATACTTCACACTCTTTAACAACAAAAAAAATCACACAAAAAATAAATTTATTATACACTAAAAAAACTGTATTTTAATGTTCACTATGAATCGCATACTTCATACTCTTTAACAACAACAAAAAATCAAACAAAAAAGAAATTTATTATACACTAAAAAAACTGTATTTTAATATTCACTATGAATCGCCTACTTCATACTCTTTAACAACAAAATAAAAATTGACGCACAGAGAAGGAGTTGTCCGATTGTAATGAAATTTCGTATGGATAGAAATTTTGACCGGACATGCAAATGATTAATATTTGGTGTCCAACGAATGAATAGCCGGAGCTCCAGCGCATCAGAACTGCGCATCCAGCAGGTGTATATAAGGAGCTATTCTCGATATTATGCCCAAAATTTCTGTTGCATTTTGACAACAGGTATCTTGCGTCGACTGTAACAATGCCTCGCCGAAATATCGTGATCATTACAAGCATATGTCAGAGTTTGAAAGAGGACGTGTCTTCGGACTGAAAGAAGCTGGTTGGGCAAATCGAAGAATCGCATGACATCTGGGTCGAAGCGATGCAGCGATTTGACGATGCTGGAAAGAGTGGGTTAAAAATGGCAGAATTAAGCGTCATGACGGCATAGCTTGGGGATTCTGGAATTAATAATTTCTTGACTACCCGTCAGAATAGTGCCCTCCTGTTCGTTTAAATTCTCTCAGTAATGTTTGACATATATAGTACAATACAAAAGACAAAGTTTTCGAATATGAGGTATTTACTTACCCCTCTTTATTGTCCAAGAGATGACAGTTGACTTTCAGCCTTTTCTCATATCTTTTACCGCGACAAAAACCAAAGTGCTACAGGTGTTCTATTTACAGACAAAAGAACAAGCAGGCAGTTGTGTGTTCCGTCCAATTGACGCGGCAGTGCGTGTGAGGACAACATGGCGTTCCCATTGCAAACTTCGTCCTCAGTAGGCAAGGTGACGCTCACCGTCTTTTTCGATGCCTGAGATAGAATTCCACGAGCACGGAAAAACCCCTAACAGTGGCGTGTACTGTGAGACACTCCGTAGCCTACACAAGTCCATCAAGAACAAACGGCCTGGGCTGCTCACGGAGGGAGTGATTCAGCTCCAAGATATCGCGCGTCCACATGTCTCCAGGGTCAAGCAAAGTGTACTGGCCAAGTTCAAGTGGAAGCAGCTTGAGCATCCACCCTACAGACCGGATATGTCGTCCTGCGACTTCCATCTGCTTGGTCTGCTAAAAAAGCATCTCAAAGGGAACCTCTTCAACGCGGACGAAGAACTGAAGGACTCAGTGGAGGACTGGCCCTTTACTGTGTCCTTCACTGGACATCCCCTAAATAAATACACTTATATAAGGGATGCCCAAATTAAAAGGTAAGAAACGACACTGTAGGTATAATTGAAGTCTTTATTCAAAAGTAATCACCAGAGGCCTGAGGACAACTATCCCACTGTTTCACGACCGAAGGATTCCCTGTTCCCAGAATTTCTGTGGCTGTTACAAGAGCTGGCTCTTGTCATATAAATATCCAAAGTGACCGGGAATAGTTTCGAAACCGTAGTTTTCAGGTTCTCTGCGACGAATAGGGACACTCCCAATGACGTTTAAATGCAAGTTCAGCCTCCTACCACCATTAGGTGGGATGGGGGAAGAAGGGGTAAAAATAAAATGTTCAAAATGACCGAGAGTAATGTCGAATCAATAGCTTTCGAGGTCACAGAGATGAATACTGATACTCCCGATGCTGTTTAAGGGCAAGTTCATCACCCATCAGCATGGGGGAGGGGAGAAGGGGGAATATAAAATGTCCATAATGACCGAGAGTAGTGTCGAATCTATAATTTTCGATGTCTCTGAGATGAATAGGGGCACTACCATTTAAGTGAGAGTGTAGCCCCGCATCAGCATTGTTCGGTGAGGTGGGGGTAAGAAAGTGTGAATATAAAATGTCCAAAATGAGCGTGAATAGTGTCGAATCCATAGTTTTTGTGTCGCTGAGATGAATAGGGCCCTCCCGATGCCGTTTAAGTGCAAGCACATCCTCCCATCACCATTGGTGGGGGAGAAGGGGTAATAAAAAATTCAAACTAACCGAGATTAATGCCGAATCCATAGTTTTCGGAGCCTCGGAGGAATATAGGAAACAAAAAATTTTGTTTATAATAAAGTTTTGAGTTAAATTAATAATAGAGTGAATTTGTAATTTTTCTTTATCGTTTCCATACTGTACTTACTATGAAATATCTGTAAATTAAATTACTTAGATTTTACACTATAGGTAGAATCCATTCCTTTTCCTGTGTAATAAAAAAATTGGGATAAATAAATACCCGGGCAACGCCGGGCAAATAGCTAGTAGATAAATAAAGTCTCTCGGCACCAGCATACTCAAATCGGACTTTTCCTAATTCTACTCCCTCCTTGAACAAAACACAAGAAAGCTCCTCCCTCCTCTTTTATTTTTATTTTTTCTTAACGAAACTCCTTCGTCAACGGCCTCACAAACCTGAATGAAGCACATTACCTGTAGCTAATGTCATAACAAATATAATAAGTGAGAGAATTTCATTCGAAATAATTATTAATTTCGAATACAATTCTCTTTTGTATGTTTTTTAAGCGAAGCGATGTGTCCAAATGTATTTCAACTTGGTTCTTTCAACTTGGTTCTTGGAAAGTATTAATTTTTGAGGTTGAGGTAAGATTTAAGAAATCAAATCACCTAATTTTGGTGCAAAATATTGTTGGCATTATTAAAGACATAATTAATGAACTAGCTGTAGCTGATGTCATAACGAATATAACTTTCTTTTAAGGACAGTTGGAAGTTAAATTCGTAAAAAAAGAAATCGTTTTTCAGATTTTTTAATATTTTGAATCCTTTATTTTTCTCCTTTCGAATGGTATATTACTTTTGTTTTTACGACAACGAGAAGTTAATAATTCAGTTTGTTTACTTCGTGTTTCTCTCGTTAACCACGCAGTTTTACATTCTTGGCCCACTTAAAGGACCAAGAATGTAAAACATCAAAATCTATTGCGATCTGCAGCTAGCAGCTGAGTCTCAGAATTCTTTTCTCCAGTCGATGAAACTATTAGACCATTATTTAGAGAACTTTCTCAACCAAATCTTTTAAAAAAAGTGTCTTCGAAGAAACAAAATCCAAATGAAAGCGTGAATAATTTTATTTGGACTCGTGTACCTAAAAAGACATTTATTTATATATCTAGAATGCCTTCAATTAGGTGTTTATGATGCTGTGGCCTCTTTTAACAAAGGAAATTGTATTAAGATGAATGTGCTGGAAATTTTAGGTATGGATCCAGACCTTTATTGCCAAAAAATATCTAGACCGTGAACATATGATGAGAGGCGTATGATAGATATGGCCATTTACAACAATCTAGAGAGAAAAAAATGAGTGTTAAAAAGATTAAAACAAAAAAGTCAATGGGAAATACAATAAGAAAAAAGCAAAATTAAATACTTAGAGCAGGGATGTTTTAATTAGGTATATTTATAAACTTTAAACTCAATTTTCTCAAAATGTTGTTTTTTGAACTTCATTATTCCTTTTTATAGAAACTACTACGCATTATTGTCTGTAATCTTGCCTAAATATTTTACACCTATACCTGATCAATCTGAAACGAACTTTTGTTACTTACATATGTAAACAAAATTATTAAGACATAGACATAGACATGGTACATTAACGAGGCACCAGAGAGCAGGGCTCCATATCCTCGGTATGGATAATTTTTTGTGGCTGTATTTCCGTTCTCAGGATTAAAAGAAAAGTGTTGACTTGAAAGTTAGAATAATAATAATAAAAATAATAATAATAATAATAATAATTAAAATAATAATAATAATAATAATGATTAAAATAATAATAATAATAATAATAATTAAAATAATAATAATAATAATAAATGAATAATACTAATACTAGCAAAAAATAAATAAGTAAATATATATAAATTGAGAACTATTTAATGTGGCAGGTTTAACCTTCCAGCACGCGCGCCGTGCAATTTCACATGAGCCCGTGCAATTTCACATGTCGTATTTTTTACGACAGATGTTATTTTACCGTTTTTGGCATGAAAGACGACATAAATGAATGAATATTGATAATAAATTTGTTAATAAATAAAACATTGATCTTATTGTTGAAAAATACAAATGATATTACATTTAAATGATAGTAAATAATTTTTAAATGCTCATATATTTATTTGTACATTCCAAAATTTCATCAAGCATATTTATATCACTTATTTTCGAGAATGATCCTATTTCATCCTCTATATCCTTGGCATGGTGTTAACGCAAGATCAGCAATCCATGCAGTGTTATTAAGTGCTTCAATCGGTTTGTCTTTCTGATCCATAAACAAAACTATTTCTTCTAAAAGATCGTAAAATCTTTGCAAAACTTTTGCCTTGCTGAACCAACTCGCTTCGCTAAAATAAATGACATCTCCATATTCGGAATGAAGTAGTAATAAAAATTCTTTAAATTTGCAATGGTTTAACGCACGTGATCTTATAAAATTTATAGTTGACACTACTATCCTCATAACACTATTGAATTTTAATTGTTTTGCACATAAATTTTCAATATGCAAAACACAATGACAACAAAAAATTTGTTTTTTTTATGTTAAATGCTCAAAGAGTTAATTATAAGTGAAGTTAAACATGAATGACGACCTCTCATAGCAGGTGCCCCATCAGTTGCTATGCCGCTAAGTTTGGCAAGTGGAAGTCCATACTTTTCCAAAGTCTCCTGTACTGCTTGGTAGAAATCTGAAGCTGTTGTTGTTCCTGTCATGCTGACCAAGTCTAGTAATTCTTCGGTTACGTTCAATGCTGTGTCCACGCCACGAGCAAAAATTGCAAGTTGTGCAGTATCAGATATATCCGTGGATTCATCCAAACAAATTGAAAAATATTCATAAGTACGGCTACGTTTGATTAAATTGCTCGCGACGTTTTATGCCATTTCATCAATTCGACTAGCCACAGTATACCACGATAAGCGCAAGTTTCAGAATAGATTTGATTTTTCAGGACATATTAATCCAGCGGCTATTTCGAGACATTCTTTTATTACACTACCGCCAGAAAAAGGTTTTTGTTTCTTAGCTAAAACGTAGCTTATTTCATAGGTAGCTCTTGTGCAAGCCTTCCCATCAGCCGACAATATTGTGAATAAACTCTGCTTCCCCATTAAGCTATTTTGCATTATACTTAACTTGTCTTTTCTTAAATGACCTGTAAACTTTTCATATTTTTCTCCGTGATTTTGCATGTAGTGACGTTTAATATTGTATTCTTCCATCACACCAAGTTTCTCAGAACAAATTAAGCACAAAGGTGAATTTTTGTAGTTAATAACAAAATAGTCATTTGTCCAAGAATCATTGAATGTCCTATTTTCATCTTGAATTTTTCGCTTTTGTTTTAATAACGCCATTTATGGGTTCTGCAAAGAAATATTATAAAATGAAGTAATAATGTTGAAATCAATTTTATGAGAATAACAATTTTAGCTTACTTTTTCATATTAACCGTATGAATTGTACTGCACCAAATACAAAATAAACAATCTAGTTAGCAAAATAAGTTTTAACTTTCACAGCTATATTATTATATTTTTATATTATCAGCCTATCAGTACACAATTATTTGCAATAAATTAATCTGTTAAAACAAAACTGGAATAATAAAAAAGGGATTCTAAATGTGTGCTCTTCAAAAATCTATCGTAAATAATGATGTTCGTCTAACAAATTTCTATTGGTGTGGTACCAACATAAGAAAGAAATCTAACGCATTCGAGTAGCAAGTAGAATGCAGAAAAACGCGCTCATAATCAGTGCTGTCGAAATATTCCAAACGTAGTATTGTTACATCGTGAAAGCATAGTGTAATTAAGTACATTACGTTTTCAAATAAAGAATTTAGATTAACATGTTCAAGTAACAAGAAAATGATATAAATAAATTCATACCTAATAAAAGAATCTTTAAATAAAAGCAGTAGAAAACTGACACTGCCGCGTTCGGTAAAGGGGAATTTCTTTCTGCTTCAAAACTCGCCAAGTCAAATGCGAGATTGCGCCAAAGGCGGCACTAGATTTGGCGTGTGTCGACTTAATAGTTGATAAATATCAAAGATGAAATTTTTCATGTAATCAAGTTTAGTGTTATAAAGGCATGAATTGTCATATGAACATGGTGTATGAAAGGCTTTATAACAAATAAATATGATTTTGAATTAATTTTAATTGCATTAGGATTAGAAAAATGGTGAAACACAACATCAACATTGGAATGATTTATATTTGTTATACCATGCGCGGGTCGCAAAATATGGTGTGCCAAGCCGCATGCGGCCCGCGGGCCGCAGAAAACACCCCTTCAATAGAGCATATTTGGAGAGAACTGGAGGTTCGAGTACGAAAACACGACATTCACACGAAAAGTGAACTAAAAACAATTATGATGGAAGAATGGATGGACATTGACGCAAAAATTACAAAAGAACTACAGCAATCTATTCCCAGTCGTTTATAAGCTGTTGTAGATGCTAAAGGATATCCTACTAAATATTAATTTAACGAAAAATTAGAATATTTACTAATATGAGATTTTTTACAAGTGTACGATGACTTTTGTTAGATAAAGGTTTTGTTACTTTTGGATTATTGGTTTCTTAAAAATAAAGTTTTACTATGTTTTCAAAATATTTCATGAGTTTTGTTAAGAATAGATTATAGATCTTATTATTAAATACCCATTCTGAAATATTCATTTTAATAAATGAATAGACCCCTATTTCATTGAAAATCGTAAGTCTACGAACACTTTTGGGAGCCACTGTATGTATATATCATGAAGCTACAGAAGGAGGGTAAGCTTCAATGGGGAATTACTCGAAAAATGGACCGATTATGGTCGCTCACCGGCAGATGGAGCGACATGTTCCTCTGGTTCGCAGTTTTCATTGAGTTATATGGACACGTGTTTTAGAAAATTGTTTTACAAATTTTTAAATTTATTCTGTGCACAGATATGCCAACATGTTTTTCACCTTGTTGTTCCAGTGGTCAGATTTCTTTATAAATTATGTTGCTGGTTATGTTGTTAGGAGGATCAGTAGATTTTCTAAATGTGACCAATACATTCAAAACTTACCATTAAAAACAGCAATACTGATCAAAGTAAATTAATTAAAAATAAATAATAAATAAATAATAAAATTGGGCTTGTGGCGGCCCTGTGGTACAGAGCGCTGGTTTACGGTGCTGAGGGTGCTCAGATCGAATCCTGGCTTGGCGCCACGAAAAATGCTTCCGTTCGTGTCGTCCCTTCATAGGGGGTAATGCTGTCTGCCTATATGGTGCCCCCATAATAAAATGGGCAGTAAAATTGCGATGTATTTTAGGCCAATGTTTCATTACAAGCGCCTCCGCATTGGAAAAAAAAAATAATAATAATAATAATAAATAATAAATTTATTTTTTAAGTGATAAAAGAAATTTATACTGGTCCTCTTATGCCAGAAATAGGTTGCAATGAGCAACATAACATTAATTTAATTCAAAATGTTGTCAACTTTTTTCTAATTCCGCGCATGCATTTTATATGCAAACAACAAAATAAAAATTCTCAACTCTGTGCTAAAGGTAAAAAATTAAGAAAACAGTCAAAATTATAAATCACATTTATTATTAAAATTTAAGCTTTTATTTTATATTACTTTTGAATTGAATATCAATAAATAATGTTATAAATATCCGTAAAACCTGTCATGTATAATTTTTTGTTCAAATTTATCTATAGTAAATTGTATATCAAGCATTAATTTTTTATTTTATAATAATGTATTAATAGTGTATGTTGTTAGTTTCAATTCTTTATGATTATAAAATACTTTTCTTATATTCAACATATTTTGTGGTTATGGCAAATTAAATACACGTCTGAGCTAAAGCCATCATTATTTTTTAAATTGTTCACAGAAATAAAATATTTCCACTTTGAAAACTTCATAAAACTGGTGAATATGCTGAAACCTTAATATAGAATTTAATTACTGTTAAGTTAGTTTTGATAAGTAAATAAGTTTTCGTTGTATGATAAAAAATGTTGTCACTATAAATGCTTATGCAAAATCTGTTGTGTATAAGAAAAAAAAAATTAATATTTTCCGATCTTTTTACTGTGAGTACAATAAAACCCATATTTTGTGTAACTAGCTCGCTCTAGAAAATAATGGATCATTATTTACTCATTTCCCTTAAGGGGAGTGGTCACTTTTACGTACCTTTAAAAGTATCATTTTTAGACCTATGTTCGATTGTATGTACTACTCATGATTTTTGCTTGATTTACATAAAATTTTTTGAGTAACTGCCTATAATATTGTTTATTATAGATGCAATTTTTCAAGGTAATTAATAAAAATGACTTTTTATGCATAAAAAATGAATATTTTTTTTAAAAATCGAGCATTTTGCAGTCAACTACTGTGCGCATTCTGTCAAAATAAATTATTAAGGTACATTAATAATTTTTAACTATATGTGATTACAATACTTCAGGCAACAATATAAAGAAACATTATTCTAAAATATATTAAAACATTTTAGTACGTGCTATCTTTAATTGGAAATTTAAAAAATGACTGAGTAAAAGCTTATAAAAAATTCTTTAAAAAATTAAAATATATTAAGGTCCAAAAATTTTGGTGGATTTTGTTGTCTAAAGTGTTGTAATCACATATAGTAAGCAATTATTAATGTAACTTAATAATTTATTTTGATAGAATGCGGATAGTAGTTCACTGCAAAATGCTCGATTTTAAAAAAATATTCACTTTTTATGCATAAAAAATCATTTTATTTTTTTATTAATTACCTTGAAATATTGCATATATAATAAACAGTATTATAGGCAGTTACTCAAAAAATTTCTTGTAAATCAAGCAAAAATCATGAGTAGTACATACAATCCAGCATAGGTCTAAAAATGATACTTTTAAAGGTACGTAAATGTGACCACTCCTCTTTTAAGGAGGGAGATCACCTTAAACCTTCAAAAAACTCAATTTTTTATTATGATTTAATTTTGAAGAATGGAATATAAGGAATCTTATGAAAAAAATTTAAGTCGATACTACAATTAGAACCAAATTTATTGCCAAATGTATAAAGCTAATAGTAAAGTAATTTATAGAAAATTTAAACTTTAAATTGCTTTTTCTAAAAACTTATTTTGAAACTTGTGCGCACTATTTCTTCAAAACTAATCATCACAAATTGCTAAAATTTTTTGTATACATGTATATCTTGCATGTTTGTACAATTTCTACCTAAATTAAGGTATTTTTTTGAAGAAATTTTTTTAAAAATTTATATTTTTTTGTACATTACAATACATTTGCCTGAAAAAAATATTTTTATGCGAAATATGGTAACTATTTTAGGTGCAGATTAAATTATAACCTATGGATAAAATATATACAAATAATTTAATATAAATTTCTTTCAGTTTTAAAAAATACTCTGCACATTGCATTGATCTAAGTTTCACTATTCATAAAACATTTTTTTCTTAAAATAATTTATAATAATCTCCCAACAATTCTGTTTTTTCTAATAGATAAAACTTTGTACAATTCACCTTTAAAAATTGGTTCAAATTAATTACAAATTAACTGTTTAACAACACATTAAGCTTGGTAGTAAAATCAGTGTATTTTTGTGCATGCAAAGGTGACCTCCCCCTTAAGAATTTTAATGAAGTTTAGCAAAAAAGGCAGTTCAAATAAACATTTTGAATGAAGATAAACAATTGTTAAGTTGAATAAATAAATTCATATTAAAAATGCACTTAAAAAAAAACTTATTTCTTTTGAAAAATACGAAAAATCCATATTTAAGCGTATGGTTTCCGTGTTATAGCGGCAACAGATCAGGCGCGCGCGCCATCTAGTGGTCGTGACCAAATCGGAGACACATTTTTAACACTAGCTTCCCCTCCTTCTGTAGCTTCATGGTATATATATATATGTGTGTGTGTGTGTTTATTATGAAAAGGTTTTTAGAAAAGTTTACGGAAAATACATTTTTTAAGGAGTTTTCACAGATACTGACGACAATGTTTGTCAATAACAAGAGAATTAAAAATCAAAATTGATTGTATAGAGTTTATATTCATTATTAATATAGTTGCATATTGATAATTTTTTTGAGGAATTGTTTTCAAATTAAAAGAAAATTATTATCTGACGTTAAATTCTCTTTATTAACAGTTCCGAGGCAAGAAATATTGATTTCAAGCCAGGGCCCAATTTAGAAAATTCTTGACTATAGGCACAACTCAGGATGGGGGCCCACTAACAGTGATGTGGGCGTAAGATTTCCAAAATCGACACACACACAAAATAATCACGAATCATTATGAAAGTACCATTTTGCAAAGAATTGGCTATTTGAAGCGTAGAAGCCTAGAACATTATCAAATAACAAAAAGCAATACAACATATTTACTTCATCATTAAAACACCAATACAATGCAATCAGAAAAACTTATTAATCCCTTATATACACTATAATATACATATGATGAATTATGCATATAACTATACATATGATAAACCTATCAATCAAATTTGAAATGATATATGCAAAAAATTGCTATTAAAAAAAATTAAAATAAAAATTTTTTTTTTTTTGGGGGGGGGTGGCCCAAAATTTGGGGGCCCTTAGGCCCGGGCCTAACTTATATTTGTTATACCATATACTGGGCCTATTGGAAAATCAGGGCCTGTTTCAAGTAGAAAAGGAACTGATAATAACATTTCTCATTTGTGAACTATAGATGAATAAAGTCTCTCGGCTCCAGGATACACAAATCTGACTTTTCCTAATTCTACTCCCTCCTTGAATAAAACAGAAGAAAGCTCCTCCCTCCTCTTTTATTTTTTAATTTTCTTTAACGAAACTCCTTCGACAACGGCCACACAAACCTGGATGAATCACATTAGCTGTAGGTAATGTCATAACAAATATAATATGTGAGAGAATTTCATTTGAAATAATTATTAATTTCGGATACAATTCTCTTTTATATGTTTTTTAAGCGATGTCCAAATGTATTTCAACGTGGTTCTTCCGAAGAATTAATTTTTGAAATTGAGGTAAGATTTAAGTAATCAAATCATCTAATTTTGGTGCAAAATATTGTTGACATCATTAAAGACATAATTTATAAACTAGCTGTAGCAGATATCATAACGAATATAACTTTCTTTCAAGGTCAGTTGGAAGGCAAATTCGTAAAAAAAGAAAAAATAGTTTCTCTGATATTTTAATATTTTTGAATCCTTTATTTTTTCTCTTTCGAATGGTATATTACTTTTGTTTTTACGACAGCGAGAAGTTAATAATTCAGTTTGTTTACATCGTGTTTCTCTCGTTAATCACGCCCACTTAAAGGACCAAGAATGTAAAACATCGAAATCTATAGCGATCTGCACCTAGCAGCTGTCTCAGAATTCTTTCTCCAGTCGTTGAAGCTATTAGACCAGAGGTCCCCGAACTTGTTTGTCCTTGTAGGCGAAATTTGAAATCGTAAGGATCACAGCGCATCGCAGTTCCCCTTTTTGCCGCTAGAGGGATAGCACTCAACATTTGGCGACGCCTTACGCGTTGGCGACGAATCGACGATCTTTCTGGTAACCCAGCCGGCCGCTCAATTTTAAATTACTTGGTTTCGTTTACGGCGCGCGTTTTTTTGTTTTTTTTTTACATATAATAGTACTTAAATTGCATCGCCGGCATGTCGTTCGAAATATCGAACTGTAGTTTAGAACGTTTAAAAAACGATTTTTGTCTAGTTCTTGATGAAAAATCATCCCTCAAAGACAGAATTGTGTACAGATCAACCATGTCTACGCCTGATGAGATTGAGAACTTTGTCCTAGCCGTAAGTGAAAAAACAAATACACGCTTCGTTATATATTACGAAAATGCTAATCCACAAAGGTACGTGTTCATATTAATTTGACCAATTTAATTTTTTCTATTTCACTTTGTATGTTTTATCTAAACATTTCTCTCTTTCTGTTTAGAATTGTTTACCAAAAATGTTAGATCTGTCATCACTCAGACAAAAAAAAATCGAAGGTTAATTCCCAAAAGAATGTAAAATGTTAAAGAATTTTATGAAAAATATTTATAAATGTAACTAACTTTTAAACTAATAATCATTAACTTTAGCATTCTGTGTATTTTCAAAAGCAATTATAATAGCAAATGCAGAAAAAGATGTTTTTTGTTACCTTAGAACAAGACTTTAATCAGGAATTGAGTAGGCCAAGTGCATGCAAACACTGCAATCCAGTAGTATGCTAATAGAGTAATATGCTTAAGTTCTAGGGTGAGCAAGATGAAGAGTAAGACTTATGATATATACTGAGAATTATTTCAATAATATACAAATAATGTATAGATCATTATTAATATATATTCCTCATGTATCTGTAATAATATATTGAACTTATATTTAAAAAATATTTATCTCTAGAATTTCTTAAAGTTCTAATGAAAACAAAACATTTAAGCTTCTATTAGATGTCTGGTCATTTAATTCTGAAAATTTTGTCCTCTAATTTGGTCAAAAACTTCTGAAAGTTTATTGTGCATACCAATGTATGTAGAATGATTTGCTTTGTTCAAAGAGGTACAATAACAATGTCAATTTAAGTGTATATCTGTGCTTATATATTTCTTAAAAGGCTCCAATGAGATAAGTACAAAAACATATAAATTAATCTCACCTGACTCCCTGCACACACACAACTCTACTTCCCTTCCGTAACAGAAGGAATTCATCTAAACCAGGGGTCCCCAAACTTTTTTGTCCCATGGACCCCCTGCCGATTTTTTCTGTTTTGAGTAGACCCCCTGCTATCCTAATACTGATTTTTTGCAAATTCATCAACTTTAAAAGTTTTTTGAAGCTGACACACAGCTACTCACTTTGAGAGGGTTTACTGTAGAGTGAAAAATTTTAAAATAAAAAAATATATATCTTAAGTTTTATAGTTATACATTTATTAATTAAAACGACACAAAATGCAAATCTAGTAACATTTTTACATAGAATAAATACACAACAAAATCAATTTTTTAATGGGAGGGATGAACCTGATGCTTTGATAGCAAAATTTCAATATTTGGCTTCAATTTAGTCAGGTCTAACCTTAAATCTCCTAGGCAAGTGATTTCTAATCTGTTTCTTTTTTTTTTCTTTAAATAAGGAGATTGACAACCGCGCTGAAACCCCTTTCCACGAGGTATGAAGATCAGGCCCTAATTTTCCATTAGGCCCGTTCTTCAATGTCACCGTATGGATTGATAATCCAATGTGGTATTTCCATAGACAATACATCTTCAAACCTAATTTCAAAGTCTGTGTGAAGGACATTTAAATGTTGAATGTAGGCTGAAAGGTCATCTTGGCAGTTTGTCTGTGCCAAATTGAGAAACGGGCAAGTTCAATATAACGTCCAACTGCTGGCACTCGCTGCAACCATTCCAGTCCATGATGTCGCAACACAAGTTACACGTACTCAGACCGAAAAGTGAATAGATTTCTTACACAATTTTATGAAATATGCGTATAATTAGGAAATGCATCTATCTATTATAAGGAAGTACTTGTATTACGTAAATATTTCCATAGGAACTATCTTTGTTAGGCAGATTATTACATTTATGTGAAGCCAAAATTTTGCTGACGGTCTGTCTAACTCGTGGACCCCCATTTACATCTCATGCACCCCCAATTTTCTTTTTCACTGGCGTAGACCACTTTGGGAATGACTGTATTAGACCAATATTTAGAGAACTTTCTCATCCAAATCTTTTTTAAAAAGTGTCTTTAGGGAGAGAAACAAAATCCAAATGAGAGCGTAAAGAATGGTATTTGTACTCGTGTACCTAAAAAGACATTTATACATCTAAAATGCCTTCAATTAGGTTCTTATGATGATGCGGCCTGTTTTAACAATGGGAATTATATTAAGATGAATGTACTGGAAATTTTAGGTATGGATTCAGGCCTTAATTGCCAAAAATGTCTAGACCGTGAACGTATGATGAGAGCTAGATATGGCCATTAAGAGCAATCTAGAGAAAAAAAAAAGAGAGTGTTAAAAACATTAGGCAAAGATAAGCACTTCAAGTAAAACAAAAATCTCAAGAGGTAATAGAGTAAGAAAAAAGCAAAAATAAATACTCTAGAGCAGGGATGTTTTAATTAGGTATATTTACAAACTTTAAACTCATTTTTCTCAAAATGTTGTGTTTTGAACTTCATTATACCTTTTTATAGAAACTACTACGTATTATTGTCTGTAATCTTGCCTAAATATTTTACACATATCCCTGAACAATCTGAAGCGAACATCTGTTACTTACATATGTAAAAAAAAAATTGTTAAAAAGTTTTTCTTTGGAAAAATGCAAGGTTTTTTGTTATTTAAAAGTAGTTTTTTAATCCAGATTTTTTATAGAAATAACTAAAGGATATATGTTTATAAATTTGACGTCACTTTATTAGGAATCATTTATGTTATACATATAAAAATATTTCAAGTGAATATCTTTGGTAGTGTCTCAGAAAAGGTACATTAATTTAACATCGGAGGTATAGGGCCTTCCAAATGCCCTTAAGTGGGAATAAGTATCATGATTTCCATTGCAAAAAATGTTTAATGTTATGTTTCATGAATAATTTTTATAAATATTATAAACAATAGACTGAAAAGAGTTCTTACAGGTATTGCCATAGTTTATCCGTATTAACAAAAAATAACTTTCCAAACTAAATAAAAATATATTTAAGATTAATTCCATAATTCATTTTAAATGCTTATTAATACAGCGAATAATACGCTATACTGAAAAAAAAGACTGAAATAGCCAACAAGAAACTATTATATACTGAGTTGCTAGGATTACAGATTTTTTTAAAGGAATTTATACATTTTTTTGTAAGTATGTCGAACAATTTAAATACTTTACAGATGATTTTAAATTTCCTCTATGGTGAGTAAATTTATTTCAAAAACCATTCTCCTGTTGTCCATTTTTTATGAGAGGGATTAGGAAAAATGTATTTGAACGGGGATCTTATGATATATTAATTTCTGGGGTTGAGGTAAGATTTAAGAAATCAATTCACCAAATTTTGGTACAAAATATTTTTGACATTATTAATGAATCTACGCTTGTAATTTTTCTTAACGGTAACTGATTTAGAAAATATGTTAGAAATATTTTTTTTGTGTGTCTATTTGAATTTAAACGGCAGTTATAAATGTCAGTGAATTTCATCTTTTAAATAAATTAAGCGTCATTCTGTTCTTAATAGACAAAGATTATTTTTCTTATATTTTGTTCAGTTCATAGAAAATATATTGAAGGTCAAAAACTTGCACCTCACAAATAGTTCAGACGGTAAGAATCACCAACCATTCAGAGAGAGCTTATGAAATCATAAAATTTTGGAGTCGTAATGTATTTTTATTATATTCACAATGAAGTTGATATTTCTATAAATTACGTATTACTGAATAAATTTTACTTTACTCAGATATTAAACTGTATCACAAATATTATTTCAAGTATGAAGCTATGAAAAAACTTTAAATAGGTTTTTTTCAGTATTGTATTTCCCCCCCTTTAGAGTATTAAAATTCTTAGACGATTTTCATGAAATGTTTAGGAATATATTTTTTTGATAATACCATATATAAAAATTGTTATTTTGCATTTGTTCAAAAAATCGTTAATACTGCTTTTCATAAATCATAAATATTTTGAAATATCACAATGTGTAAAAAAAAAGCAAGAAACAATATAAAAATAGATAAAAAGGTAATCGAATCAGGATTATATCGAAATAACATTTGAGAATTCATGAGCTTTATATTAAGATATTCAACAAGGGTATATAATACAGAGGTTTCCCACCTTTTTTTGGACACAGCCCACGTTTTGAAATTGAAATCCAACTGCCGTCCCCTGACGTAGGGTTGCTAGCTATTGAAAACCTACATTTTGAAAAGGGGAGGAGGAAATTTAAAATTTTATGTGTTCGTTTCAGTTTCTACGAGATTGTACCTATAAGAAGAAAAGAAAATGTTAGATGTTTTTAAGCTTTAATCTAATGAAAATTTCAATCAATCGTAAAACGGAATAATTATAGTGTCTTGAAAAATGCTTTCGGGATACTGGGACATGTCCTTAAATAACCATGGACGTCTCGCAACTCTAGGGTAACGTTGCGTAAATAACTATTATTGATGAAAGTCCCAACGATCTTACAAAAATTTAAAATGTATTTTAACATTAAATAAAAAAAGATCCTTATCTATTTGCTAAAATATATCTGTGAAAATAAAATATAGTACACGACATAAGTTATCCTGTTATTGTGATCTCTGTATAGATAGGCACTGCACTGAACTTTAGTTTTACAATAATTTCTCTGAAAGGGTACCGAAATAAACTGGTATTGTTTAAAAATTGTTTACTCTATTTTTAGTAATGTTCAGAGATCCTGACAGAACATGCAACAAATCTGGTGCTCTGTGTACAGATGACCTCGTTAGGACTTGAAAAAATCCAAATATGCATAACTTTCTGAAACTAATAAAATGTCATTTTTAAAGTACAGGCTACTACAAAGATGTTTAGCTAAGAAAAAAGTTTTACATTGGTTCAAAAAGGCGTCAATGTTTCATTAATGAGACTTTTTAGCATGTTCTACGGACTATAGCCCAAAGGGGGAGGGGGATGGTTCTCAACAACCCTCTATTATATCTCGGATCATCTCCACACCCACAAGGGAGCGTTACCTCACGTTGGGTACCATGATACTAATACAGCAAAATTGTGAGTTTTCAGGATTCAGGAAGTATAAAGGAAACAATATTCTGTGTATCGAGCCTTCCATTGTTTTGTGACTTTAAATCGATTTAAAAACTAATATCAGTGATAGTTGCTATATATTTTTAAATTTTACTGAAAATTGGAAGCTTGGAAAGTCAAAACTATTTTTCATTATAAAATTTCACCGTCAATGATTTGAAATACATGCATGCAAAGTATTGACAATAATTCCAAACTATAGAATACAAAAAAATTATACGTTTTTCTTACTACGAATGTCATATATATATTTATATTTATATTACAGAAACCTATGGATAACGTTCTTAGGTACAGCCATACATTTTTAAATCTCATAATTTGTAACACTCTAGAAAAATTGTTTCAGAATCGTTTCTTTTGTGAACAAGTTCAGAGTCAGATGAAGATTTCACCAGATATTGAAATAGATACGCAACGAGCTATTTAATATTTATTTTAAATTATAGAGATCGATTCTCTCCCCTTTTTATACATTCATTTGTGTCTGTTTGTCTGTGCGCGTATGAAATGATGAAAGATTAAGGAAAAAACTAAAAGAGGTTTTAAGGGAGTGGCCTACCGACCCGTCGGCAGACCACACCCCCATGCAAATTTTATTCTTCTGTGCACATATAAGAAATAATTCAAAATTGGCGAGAATTTTCATATTTTTTAATTATTAATTTTTTTATCTCTCAACGTAATTTACTACTTTAATAATTTTTTAATAATTTTTTCCGTTTCACTTGAATTTTTAATATCTTAATCCCTTTTTAAAAATATTTCGTAACTTTAAATTTTAGTTACTGAGTACATGTATCTTGAAAACTAACTACCTTGCAACAGGAGATAATGTCGCAAAGACCCAGGAACCCCACTTAAAAACTTCAACTACGTCACATTAGAAATTGTTCAACGACTACGACCAAAAGGGAATGCTGTAGGCGTTCAAAGTCCCCTTTGATTACTAACTCTGCTCTTCTTTCCCATTCCTAACTTTCCCTCCAATCTCTTCTAAATTCTAAATTATAATATCCTGACTTTTCTGGTTCCGACCTGTCATTCTTTGATGCTTAGCCACTGTGTATACTTTTATTAATATATGTGTGTGTGTGTGTATGTGTGTTTGTGTAAGTAATATGAGAAGGCTGGCCGCAATTTACTGCATCGAAGATGCAGAAAAAAGATTAAAAGAAATT
>OU015499.1:56241197-56293697 GCA_907164885.2 Dolomedes plantarius
AAGCCAAACAAAAACGGAGTACACTTAGATCGCTCGCTACGAAGTTAATAACGAAAACAGAAACATCTATTTTAGATGAAAACGTTAGTATAGAACACTTAGAAGACCTCTTGGATGAGTTAACTTTGAAACAAGAGGAATTAATACAGTTAGATACTGAAATTCAAACTGCGATCTCAAAATTAGAGGAGATTAACGAGGAAGTTCTGAAATGTGACGAGTACACTACTAACATATTAAAAGCGAAAAGAAAAATAAAAAGAGCAGTTGCAAAATGTAAACCCTCAATTTCAATTCCTACGGCAAATGATGATATTGAAGGGACAAAATTTATTCAAAAACGAGCAGTCGAATCCCCCTTTATTAAATTACCGCTGCTTACTATTGAAAAGTTCAGTGGAGAATTTTGTGATTGGCAAAGGTTTTGGGACCAGTTCGAGTCCGCCATTCATAAAAATCAAGATTTGTCTAATGTAGAAAGACTCAGTTATCTAAAATCGTATCTTACAGGCGATGCAGCTCGATCAATAGAAGGTTTTGCTATTACAAACAATAACTATCAGTCGGTTGTTGATACCCTTGCGGAAAGGTTCGGAAAGAAACAATTAGTAACTAATTCACTCTTAAACAAACTTCTTACTCTGCATCCCGTAAAACGATCCTCAGATGTACAAGCTCTAAGAAAATTATTAGATTCGTGCGAAACACAAATCAGAAGTTTAAATGCACTTGGAATAAACTCTGAAAATTATGGGAGCCTGTTAGCTCCAATATTGATAAAATTGTTGCCTTCTGATATAGTTTTAGAGATCACTAAAAAATGCGGATCAGATGAATGGAAAGTAGATGAAATACTTCAGATTTTGAAAGCGGAAGTGATTAGTAGAGAACGCATGTTGTCATTGACCATTAGTAGTGAAGCGATAAACAATTTCGCGTCAACAAGTCTGCGGCTTTTTCGGGGGGAAAGCAAACCGCTGCGTTGCTATTAAATGAAACAGCAATAAATAAAGACAGATGCCTGTTTTGTGAGAATGAACATCCTTTATACGATTGCAAATTGTTCAGCAATAAAAATATGAAAGAAAAAAGAGAGTTCCTGCTTAAAAGGGGAATTTGTTTTTCGTGTTTGAAGCTAGGCCACCGGGTAAAATCTTGCAAGTCGTATGTTAAATGTAAGAGATGTTTTAGAAGACATCTTGCTGTCATGTGCCCTGAGACGATAAAAGAAACTCAAGCAGAAAAAGGTGATGTTTCTTTTAAAGGGATTTCTGCAAGTACTGATCATGCTTTATCAAATAAAACTCGTCGACAAAACGTTGTGTTGCAGACTTTATTGGTTCGTCTGCTTAATAAAAACAATAATGAACAGATATTCATTAGAGCTCTGTACGATTCGGGATCACAATTTAGTTACCTCTCTACAAATATAATTAAAAAGATGGGTTACGTAGCGACAGGTCACGAAAAGATGCATCATAGCCTATTTGGTGGGCTAGAAGAAGTTCGAAAACATTGTAAATACAAAATTCACCTGAGTAACTTATCCGGAAATTATTGTTGCAATTTTGATGTCTATGATCAAGATAAAATTTGTACAGAGGTCCCTAAGATCAGAAATGGTCCGTGGATTAGCGAGGCTGAAAAAAGGGGAATAAACTTTTCTGACCTCAGTTGTAACGATAAATTAGAGAATGAAGAAATCAATTTGTTGATAGGGGCTGACGTATGTGGAAAACTCTTAACTGGGAATATCATAGAGTTAGAATGTGGTGTTATCGCAATCGAAACAAGACTGGGATGGTCGCTGATCGGTAAGACACCCGTTGAAAGTGAACCTACTAGGAATGAAACCATATCAGCATTATCTTTACTTTCAACAGAAAGAAAGCTTTCTGACTTATGGGAGTTAGATGTAATAGGTATTAAAGACCCCTCCGAAAAACAAACAAAAGCCGATCTGGAAGCAGAAGCTAAAACACATTTTAATAACACCGTTGAGAGGGAATCTGATGGCCGCTACACAATCTCTTTGCCATGGGTGCGGGAGCGAACTTTTATTTTAAATAACAAATCAGCTGCTGAAGTAAGATTAAAATCGACAGCAAAAAAACTGAAAGAAACTGGACATCTTGAAGCCTACCAAAACGTGTTTCGAGAATGGTTGAATGAGAATATCATTGAAGAAGTAATAGACACTGAAATTGAACTTTCTCAGTGCTATTATTTACCACACCGGGCTGTAGTCAAAGAATCCTCTACGACAAAGATTCGTCCTGTTTTTGACGCGTCTGCGAAGGGCAAAAATTCCCTTTCCTTGAACGACTGTTTGGAAAAGGGACCCAACCTAATAGAATTGATTCCTAGTATTTTAAATCGCTTTCGGCTTGGAAAATATGGGCTCACAGCTGATATACGCAAGGCTTTTCTCCAAATTAACATCAACCCGCAAGATAGAGACTATCTGCGATTCCTTTGGTGGGAAGAGGGCAATCCTGAAAAATTGAAAGTGTTAAGACATAGACGTCTAGTTTTCGGGGTCAGCTCAAGTCCTTTTATATTGGCCGCCACGTTAGAACATCTCATGACAAACTCACCCAAACACTTGGAAAGAGTGGCTAATAAATTAAGAAAGTCGATGTATGTCGACAATTGTGTTACTAGCGTAGACTCTTTAGATGAATTAAAGGACTTTGTCCACAAATCAAGGGAACTTATGTTCTCGGGAAAATTCGATCTCCGAACCTGGGTATACAATAAACTTAGATCTGAAGATTGGGAAGAAGACATTTTAGAAAACCCTTTCTCACTAATGCCAGAAACTCAGAGCAACGAGTTACATAAGGAAGAAGTTGTTTCTCTGTTAGGTCTTAAATGGAACGTTAGAAATGATACATTGAGCTGTGACCTGAAAAATATTAACGTTATTTTCGATGGCCAAATAAATAAACGGCTAATTTTGTCTACAGCAAACCAGATCTACGATCCTCAAGGTTTTTTAACTCCAGTAACATTGATGCCAAAAATACTGTTACAAGAATGCTGGAAACTTAAGATTGGTTGGGATGCCGAGCTTCCTAAAACGATCTCCAAGAAATTCGCAGATTGGGCATACCGATTAAAACTTTTAGACGGTATAGAAATTCCACGAAAGTTTCCTGAAATAAATGAAAACACATCGTTGCATGTTTTCTGTGATGCAAGTTGTTCTGCATACGCGACGTGTATATTCCTTAGAAGTGAAACCGAACAATCGGTAGAATGTCAATTGATACAAGCCCGATCTAGAGTTGCTCCAATTAAAACAACCTCGATCCCAAGACTTGAATTATTGGCTTGTATGATCGGGGCAAGATTAGCGCACAGTGTCAAGAATGATTTGTCGTTAGAAGAAATCCAAACGTTTTATTGGTCAGACTCAGGAAACGCGATTTATTGGATCAAACGAAATGAGAACTGGGCCACTTTCGTTTATAACAGGGTGAAAGAAATCAGATCTTTGAGCGATGCTGGAATGTGGAATCATATAGCTGGACCCTTGAATCCCGCTGACTTACCTTCTCGAGGATGCAGTCCTGAAACTCTCTCCAAATCTAAATGGTGGGAAGGTCCTGATTGGCTAAAGAAGCCTCCCGGTGAATGGCCCAAATCCGAAGCATTTCCAGATTTTAATATAACAAATTCGGAAAAGAAAAAGACAGTTATCGGTGCGACCAATATTGAGAGTCCGATTAAACAAATTTATGACCAGATATCTTCATATAGCAAATTAGTGCGCGTCACAGCCTGGATTTTGAGATTTTCGCTTAATTGTAAGCCAAGTAATGTTAACAAGAACTTAGGCAATTTAACGTTAGAAGAAATGAACAAAGCTGAGATGATACTTATTAAGACGGTGCAAAAAGAATCTTTTGAAGGGACAGAAGATAAGAAATTAAAAACCCTTAAAATTCTTGTTGATTCTTTAGGCATTCTCCGAATAGAATCAAAAATTTCGAGAAGAGAAGATTTCCATGAATTCAGATATCCTATCCTCCTCCCATCTGATCATTCTCTTGTCATCAAACTGATCAGAAAAGAACACGAGAAATCAAGCCATGCTGGGGTGCAGACTTTAATGTCAATCTTGAGAGAAAGATTCTGGATTTTAAAGTGCAGGAAGATGATTCGCAAAGTTATACGGAGCTGTACCCGCTGTAAGAGATTTTCTGCAAAACCCATTGAGGTAATGAGCTCTCCCCTGCCTGAGGATAGAGTTCGTGATGCCAACGTTTTCGACATTACAGGGGTGGATCTGTGTGGACCACTATTTCTAAGGGATGGTAAAAAATGCTGGGTGGTACTGTTTACATGTGCAGTTTTTCGAGCGGTTCACCTGGAGATTACCACAACCCTTTCAACTGATGGACTGTTGCAAGCTTTAAGGCGATTCATCGCCAGAAGAGGTAGGCCGCACACCATATACTCCGACAATGGCACAAATATGATAGGTAGTAAAAAAGAATTGAACACAGTTAACTGGGAAAACATTCAAGATTACGCAACCACAAGGAAAATTCATTGGAAACTTATCCCACCATCGGCGCCCTGGTATGGAGGATTTTGGGAGAGGTTAATAGGAATCCTCAAGTCAATACTGAAAAGGGTGATAGGAAAAGCCTGCTTACAACTAGAGGAATTGTACACAATTATCTGTGATACAGAAAGTATTATCAACTCCAGACCCTTAACATATATCTCAGAAGATTCATCAGATTTAATAGCTTTGACTCCAGAGATGTTCATGAAAGATATTCGTGACACAGGAGTGCCAGACTTCGACAGTATCGATGAGACAATAATGCACAGAAGATACGCATACAGACAGAAAATCAGAGATGATCTTCGTCGCCGATTTCGCAGTGAATACCTGGGATATTTAAGAGAATGCACAAAAACTCGAAAAACAAGTGTCGAGATCAAAGAAGGCGATCTAGTCTTCATAGATGATGGTCAGCTGAGACGTATTGATTGGCCATTAGCGAAGGTGATAAAATTATACCCAGGGAAGGATGGTCAATCCCGACTTGCAAGAGTAAAAACCAAAACAGGAGAACTTTTGCGTCCTTACCAACGTCTTTGTCCTTTAGAGCTCCAGGGAAACCAAGTTGAGGACTTGAACCTGCGACAATATCTGTCAGAAGAAGCTCCGATTGCTCAGTTACGGCAGCTTAAAAAGACCAAGTACGGCCGGATGGTGAAACCCGTTGATAGACTGGGACATAATCGGCTACCAAATTGAGTATTTCAGACATCTTCCATACTCAAGGTGGGAATATGTCGCCGAATTCGAAAGAACGCGATCAGGTGACGTAACAGCAGCATCACCAGACAATTTCCCAGCTCATCCGGGACTTTATGTAACGACCAGCAGAACTGTTGTGATCGCGAAGCATGTTAGACGTCTCAGTCAGAGATGACAAACTTCCGATAATTAATATTCAATGTTTGTAAATAGTTAGCTTAGAAATTGTATATCTTTTAATGTCCGTAATGTGTAAAGTATCTAACCAAGGAAAATATAATAATATTCATTCGTAGTGTTGTTTTAGTGTGACTTCAGTTTTAATATTCTTTAAGAATAAGATAGCAACTTGATGTACAGAATAACCAGCAGCATAAAAGAACCACGTGGGAACAAGGTAAGAAGCCTTTTTTGATATTCAATTAGAGTAAACAATTGGATAAAAGAATATTCAGATCCCACACCGAGGATATGGAGCCCTGTTCTCCGGTATCTTGTAAATGCTCTATGTCCATGTCAATGTCAATGTCAACTGAAATTGATTGAACTTCATATGAAATTGTCTTGCGATTTCTTTCATGTGTTGTTTTATGAGTTTGCTGTCGCTGCTCGTGCTTTTTCAATTACTCCAAGTTTAAAAATTTAACGTTCTTGCGATCTTGCGAGCTCTTTTGCTATACTTGGTGTATTTTTAATGATTTTGTATGTTTAACACCCTCTATAACTTTTTTTTAACAGTTTCTTTAAGTAGATATTAACATCTTACTTAGCTGTTAATCCATGTTGCGTAAATCAACCACTCGTTCAAACAGGCTAGCGAGTCCGATCGCTGGCCAGGTTATTCCGTTATCCGTAACCGCAACCTGCGCTAGTAACTGGTAGTAGAGATGCCAAAAACGAGTACCTCCCAGCAACAGGTACAACCGATCCAGTTGCAAAAAATTCCCGCGACAGATGCCCGGTACTCCAACTTCATCTTCCAGCCTCATTCCCGTGATCCCGCCACCTCTCTCCCCTCCATACCCATGTACCGAAGTCTATACCCCGTACCTGTTACCGCTTCGCCTAGTGCATAATCTGCTATGAAATGGTGGGCGGAACAAAAATTTAATTACCCGTTTCTTAGCCAATTGGCAAAAAAGAAGCTTCGTGCCCTCGCAACTTCTGTCCCGTGCGAGAGAATATTTTTCTAGTCTGGTTAAATAATATCCGATCGCCGTTCTTGTTTAGATGGTGAAAAAGTCCTCAAGTTTTATTTTTAAACACGAACGCTCAATTTTGCTCATAAAGGACTTCGAAATTTGGCAATTATCATTAGTAATTAACTACCAACTTTTTATCACTTACTGTCATTATTTTTCATTGTTTTATTTATTGATAGTTATTAAGCGATTTTGTATTGATAAAAAAAAAATAGAAACTAATAGACCAATGTGTGACCTGTGGTGATTGACCGTCTATCGTGAGCAATTATTTTAAGACTAAAAATAAATAAAGAAAATAAACAAAGAAGTAACGAAAACAAACATTTAAGTGTAACAACTTTTTTAATCATTAATGTAAGTTTACAAATGCCATGTACATTTTAGCAATAATTCGTAATAATTAATGTAATGCGTTTATATTTAAATACCTATTCAGTTTTGTTATTTGATTTGGATACACAAAGTTAGTATTACTATTAAGATAGCTATTAATACTGTTAATTTTTAGAACATTAAATAATATTCTATTTTTTTTTTATTCAATAAAATTTTAGTAAATAGATTTTCTGTAATATTAATATAATTGAATTAGGTACAGTTTATTTCATATTTACATAAAGGGATATTTAATATTTATGTGCAAACTGCAGTTGTTCAGTTGATTATTTATAAAATCTGTATACCTATTGTACAATAAATACGTTTATACCAAGTTGTTTTTTCTAAAAAATATTTATGTTTTGCTAATGATAATCTTGTTTACTATAAAATAAATTTTTTTTCATAAGACGTTGTTTTTATTATCATCAACAATTTAATTCACAAAATCCTGACAAGTGAGCAGATACAATTATTTCACCTGTCATAAAACACACAAATCATTACCAATAATTTAATGAATAATCAGTGAATTTTATAAAATCTGTATGTCTATTGTACAATAAATACATATATACCAAGTTGTTTTTTCTAAAAAATATTTGTTTTGCTAATGATAATCTCGTTTCTATAAAATAAATTTTTTTTCATGAGACGTTATTTTTATTATTGTCACATCGTGGACATCGGCACTCCTTATTTCGACTCAGCCGGTGGAATTGATGAGTTTTCCACATGTGTTGCAGGCACATCAAAAGGAACGCTAATGTGCAAAAGTCGCCAAATAACCTTTCTTTTCTTCTTCCCGCAGTCTGCACATATGTTGCCGATCAGCGGCGGCATCTATTAAACTAACAATGAAGTATGTCCCGGGCCCAAATGGATTTCAGGTTTCCTTGAAAGGGTCGGCACGAGCGGAAGTGACCTCCATCGGCCCGGAAGTCCAGGTTGTTCCAGCAATTTGTGGAGTCTTCTGGATTCTTCTAGAAAATTGGAAGAAAAGGATAAAAAGGACTCCCCTTCTTTGTCTGGGGGGCTTTTTAGCTGATCGACTGGTGTGAGACCGACAGCGCTGGAGTGCGCCGGGTCTGTGATTAATCTTATGAGAGATTGCACGGGTTTGCTCGGAACAGAGACCGTGGATAAGGATATTTGGCTTGTGTTAGCCAGGGAAATTCTTGTAATAAATGATGTTTTGTAAATATATTAAGGTTTAATAAAACCTTTGTACATATGTAAACAAGTTTCCTTCTCAAATTATTCCGTTTCGAGTTTTAACTTGTTTCACGAAGTTGGTTATGGATCGCTATGGGCCACATTACCATAGCTGGTGGCAGTCCGTTGGGATTATTCCACAATAAATTGGAATTTGAGTACACGTAGGACGGTGCGTCTGCAGTTCCAGAGGATCGAGAAGTGGAGTCTTCACTGATCGGGGAGCAGCACGGAGACTAGGATAGAAGCAAGACCGAGCAGCCTAAAAAGAGGACACCTTGGAGAGAAAGTCAATCAGCGGGTCGAGCTGGATGCAACGAATAAGAAGGTGAGTCCATTCGAAAATCTTTTTAGAGAGGTCTGAGTTTAAGTCGCCAGGCGCGTGAAATAAAAAATTAGTTTGGGAAAACTAAAAATCCCTTAGGGGAAGATAGAATTTTGATTAGTGGTAATCAAGGTATGTGTGAGTAATCCATACGGAATCTCACAGCACGTTTGTGCAGAAAGAGAAAAACGGTACTCAGTTTGGGAGACGTTGTTTGAATTGTGCTATAAAAATATTTATAGGTGTATAGTGTAATATATGTTCTAGTGTGATATATGTGCTAGTGTGATTTTGGTTCTATATTTTAGACGTATTGGTAGAAGGTGATATATGCCTAAATTTTTAAAGTGCTAGGATATTGTATATGTGTAGCTAGTGTATTCTAGACCGGGAAAATTGTGTTACGGTACTAGGGGTGACCGGTTAGGTTAATACAAAAAAAAATAAAAATGGAAGCTTTTCTGTGCAAACAGACTAAAAATGTTCTCTTGGCTTTGGCCGAGGAATTTGATACTGAGGTTTCGGTAAACGACAAAAAGTTAGCGCTTGCAAAGAAAATTATGGGGGCATCCGATTTCAAAGAAAATGTAATTGAAGCATTTATAGAATCGATAATAGAACAGCAAGAGGCTGATAGGCGTCGTGAGAAAGAACAGCAAGGGGCTGATAGGCGTCGTGAGAAAGAACAGCAAGAGGCTTATAGGCAACAGCTGGAGGATGATAGGCGGTTTGAGTTGGAAAAAATGCGCATCCAGGGTACTGTCGAAACGAGCAGTGTAAGCTCGAACGACTCTAACTTAGAGACAGATAGAGGTTTTCGAACCAGTTTGAGAGATTTGGTCCCCAAATTTGACCCCCTCTCAGGAGATATAACGCTGTTCCTTATGCTTTTCGAAAGACAAGCGGAAAAAACAAAGGTGCCCTCTATCCATTGGGTCAGTCAATTGATCCCGCTATTACCGGTTGAAATATCAGAAATTATTGTGAAGGAACCGGGAGAAAAAGGGGATGATTACCCTCACATAAAATCGCTGTTATTAAAACGGTTCAGACTAGGCACGGGTGCTTTGCGTGCCAAGTTCCTAACCCATCAAAGGAAACCGGGAGCATTGTGGTCCGACCTAGCTTATGAGTTAAAAGGATATTTGGAAAATTGGCTTGAGTCAGTGAACGTTAGCGATTTCGAGGCTTTGAAAGAGCTAATGGTCACGGAACAAATTAAAAAACGCGTCCCGATGGAAATTAGGGAAAAATATGTAGAAGATTGGGACGAGTTGAGGAATGTATCTATAATCACGGATAAGTGTGACAAATATGAAAGCGTACACTATAATGGAAAAAAACAAGACGAAAGGTTATGGGGAAAAAAACCGGGCCAGGAAAAAACAAAAGGTCAGACTTACGGCAAAAATAAAGACGAGAGTAAATCTAAATCAGAGGTAGGAAATAAAAATGAGGAAACGAGTAACACGAATTGGCGAAAAGAGCAGTCATATGAGAGGAAGAAGGCTTTGACTTGTCATTTTTGCGGGGAAACTGGGCATTTCAAGAATGAGTGCCCGAAATACCAAAAAAATTCAACGAAAGGCGAAGTAATTAACCATGTCGTGACGGGGGTAGATCTAAGCAGTTGCTTTAATCCTTACTTGAAAAAGGCGGTAATCAACGGTGTACCCAGACAATATTTGAGGGACACGGGGGCGGAAATTGATCTATGTGATAGGTCATGGGTGACGAATGAGGACCTGATAGGAGAAGGCATTTGGGTAAGACAACCTCTGGACGATAAATGTATTCGTTTGCCTTTGGCTTGGGTTCAAATTGAGAGTGATTTTGGGAGCGTCTGGACAAAAGCGGCGGTCAAACCGAACGGGGTTGACCAGGGTTATTATCTGCTGGGAAATAAGACCGCTGAGTTAATTGAGAAAAAATTAAATAGTGCTCCAATAAATGCGGTTTTTACGCGGAGCCCAGCTAAAGAGACTGAACAAAACATGGTCAAAGCGAGCCCGACAATAGAGGAGTCTAAACCCGAAGTTTTTCTAAACGGCCCCTATTCAGAGTCTCCGTTAGTTGAAATCCCCGAGGATTTAGCGCGGGAACAAGAGGAATGTCACACGTTAGCTGTCATACGAGAAAAGGTAAAGACAGGTGACTCGGGGGAATTCCCAAGGGAGAATGGTAGACTCGCGCGGGTTACAAAGTCGAAACAGGGGGACTCGGAGGTATTAGAAAAATTCTGGCAGTTTGGTCTGGTTAAAATGAATGTAGAAAATAGAAGGACAGCGAGCCTGATTAGATACAGTTGGACAGGGAGGTTACCCAAGGTTGGGAAACTCAGGGCTAATGTACTAAAACGGGAATTACTTCTGGTAGCATTTAGGACGCCGAATTGCGTAAGGCATAGAAAAAGGGCGGGAAGCCAGGGTTTTGTAAAATTTAAGAGGAAATTTAGGGGAAGAAAGTATTCCGTTAAATTCAAAATAAAAACGTGTAAGAAATACTCGGGAAGGCAACCTAGAAATTTCGGAAGACTGAGACAAAACCGAAAATTGAAAATTTTCGCGAGGGCGAAGATTATTGGACTCTGGACATTGGAAGATTCTGGACAGGTTGATTTTAGGAGGCCGAATGAAAGGGTTTCCATGAAAATACAGCGTAAGCGAGATGCTTCGAGGAGGATTAATTCCAAAATTAAAGGAATAAAATTGTGTGAAAATGATGAACCGAGTCAGTCATCTCGGGAAATCGAACGTTAAGTTCAGAGAGTTATCTGAATATTATGTATGTACATATTTTTGGTATGAAATGTGAGTTATAATTGTATAAAATTTGGTATTGTTGTAATTGCATAATTTAGAAAAATTAAGGTTATTAAATTACAGTGATGAAATGTATTAAATTGGTTGTGAGTGTGAATACCTAGTTAAGATTTGAATGTGTTCTATTGTAATGAAGTGTATTACGTTAGGTATGATGGTAAATTCGTAACCTAAGAATGGAGAAATTAATCCATTGTGATGAAATCTTAGTAATTAATTTTTAATTTGTTTGTGCATCCATAAGTAAGTGGACCAATTAATTTTGATTATTTGATTATGGAAATTATTTAAAGATTTGTATTGCGTTTCACAGTGAAAATTAGTTAAGGTTTTTTTTTTATTTGTTAGTATGTTAGGTCTAATAGTATGATTGTTTCTGTTCCGTGAATAGAATGTGAGGCGGTTTTGCCTATTGTCATGTCTGGTTCAGGTTGAACGGACAAAGGAAAGTCCAAATGAATTGTGTAAATTCTGGTGGTTGAGTCAGTTGTGAACCAACGACTAAATGGAAAAATTTAAGAAAACTGTGAGTCGTTTGACGAGCAGGTTGTAAGTTATCATTGTGTTGAATTTTTAAGGTGAAGTTTTAAGTACTATTGTTAAAGGTGCTAAGTTGTAAACTGATTATGTGTAAAATGATTGGAATTTTTAGCATGTCAATAAGTGTAAAGTGACTGTATGTTTTTATATAAGTATGGTAGCGGTGTTTTAATCTCATGTTCTAAGAAGTTGTGAGTAGAAATTATTTCAGTGTATAATTGTGTTTATTCTTTTTGTAACCGCTATAAAATGTTTCTGATGTGTCAACATAATGTGTAGAGACGAAGGTTTGACTGGTAGGCTCTCGAACTGAGTACTAAGAAGGGTTTGGTGTTAGAGTTTCGAGTACGCGGTAGGTCTGGTATTAAGCCATTAAGATAGGGCTCAAATAAGTCATTGTGTGAAAGACCTCTCCGAAGGATTACCTCGTTTGGACGTACACCTGTGACCTTAGTCTTTTTAAAATATAAAAAGACTTGATGGGAGGAGGAGCTGTCACATCGTGGACATCGGCACTCCTTATTTCGACTCAGCCGGTGGAATTGATGAGTTTTCCACATGTGTTGCAGGCACATCAAAAGGAACGCTAATGTGCAAAAGTCGCCAAATAACCTTTCTTTTCTTCTTCCCGCAGTCTGCACATATGTTGCCGATCAGCGGCGGCATCTATTAAACTAACAATGAAGTATGTCCCGGGCCCAAATGGATTTCAGGTTTCCTTGAAAGGGTCGGCACGAGCGGAAGTGACCTCCATCGGCCCGGAAGTCCAGGTTGTTCCAGCAATTTGTGGAGTCTTCTGGATTCTTCTAGAAAATTGGAAGAAAAGGATAAAAAGGACTCCCCTTCTTTGTCTGGGGGGCTTTTTAGCTGATCGACTGGTGTGAGACCGACAGCGCTGGAGTGCGCCGGGTCTGTGATTAATCTTATGAGAGATTGCACGGGTTTGCTCGGAACAGAGACCGTGGATAAGGATATTTGGCTTGTGTTAGCCAGGGAAATTCTTGTAATAAATGATGTTTTGTAAATATATTAAGGTTTAATAAAACCTTTGTACATATGTAAACAAGTTTCCTTCTCAAATTATTCCGTTTCGAGTTTTAACTTGTTTCACGAAGTTGGTTATGGATCGCTATGGGCCACATTACCATATTATCTTCAACAATTTAATTCACAAAATCCTGACAAGTGAGCAGATACAATTTTTTCACCTGTCATAAAACACATAAATGATTACGAATAATATAATGAATAATCAGTGAATTTTATCAACAACATTAACCCAAAAATGTTATTTTATTTCAAAACCAATGACAGTAAATATTTTTATAAAGGTATTTGAGTGTATTAGTATTTAATAATAGTCATGAATTAAAATAAAGAAAGTAAGAATATGTCGAACGAAATTCAGATCAACTGTCAATTTTATTGGAAAATAAGTAAGCGAATATTTCCTGGTATACAGGAAGTGGGGAAGGTCTCGTCTATTTGTTGAAAAATACTCGTCTCGTCTATTTGTTTTGTATGCGCCCGACGACCCTTCCTACGTACTACATAGTACGTAGAAGTATAAACGAGTTTGGAAATACTCGTTTAGGCAAGGGAGTATTTTCTGGTAACAGGTACGGAAAATACTCGTATACTTATTTCGTCCCCGCCCAGGCAAGGGAGTATTTTCTGGTAACAGGTACGGAAAAAAACTCGTTTACTTATTTTGTCCCCGCTCCCGCCTGGCGGGAGTATTCTATCGTTTGACACGTACGCCGTACCTGTTACTTTTGAAAATCGGTAACAGGTCCAAAGTTCAGTTAACACATACCTGTTACAAAGTAACAGGTCCAGTATTTCCGATCCATCCCTAACTGGTAGCTACTCAAACTCACTAGCGCGTCCTCCGCGACGGAGCACCCAATGCATGGAGCAGTCCATCTGAATTTAGATATTGGATACGTTAGGTTGTAGGGTGGCGCCATCTATTCGCGATTCTACGATTCACTTGCCGACGGGGCACTCAATGCGTGGCCCCCAACGGGGCACCCAATTTCTGTATATCCTCACAAGTACCTTGCAGCATTTTTGAGATTTTATTAAAAGTTTCAAGTATTTTACTTCATACAATTATTAAAATAATTGTTGGAAATTGTTCAAAATACTTGTAATTAATCAAATTTTCCGCTTCATGTTGATTATCACAATTTTTTCTATTCAATAAAAACTATGTCAATATTTTAATTACAAAGTGCCTATATTTTTAAGATTAATCAAATGTAATTAATCAAATTTTCAGCTTCATGTTGATTATCACAATTTTTTCTATTCAATAAAAAATATGTCAATATTTTAATTACAAAGTGCCTATATTTTTAAGATCTATAAGGCGTGGATGTTCTAATGGTTCAGAATTCACTTAAAACCATAGGTCTCAGTCCAAAATGAGCATATTTGACCATACAGTTACAAATCAACCAACCCAATAATCCAAATTTAATATTGTCTGTGTCATTTTTGTTAATTTCTAATAAAAATATCTTCTAAATAAGCGTTAGCAGAATTTGAGATAAAAAATATCTTGCTCTTTAAAAATGATTTAATCATTATCAACCTGAATTAAAATTAAGGTATAAACTGAAGCTACTAAATGAATTCAACGGTTGAAGATTATAAAGGTACTGTTCCGACGAACAATTTGAACTCTCCTTCGGAATCACGTCACTTGTGACGCGAAGCTGTTCAGCGTGCATGCGCTAGTCATGTAACTTTTTCTCTCTTTTTTGTGTGTAGCAGATTAGATCTAGAATTAGATGAGATAACATGCGCTTTAACCTTTTATTAAATTTTTTCTCAAATTTTTGCATAGATTTCTTTTTGCTGTATTCTTATTGATTTAGATTATAGATAAACCGACAGATTTAGATTTAGATTAAGTAATTTTACAACTGAACCACCGTATGTCGACCATAATTGGTGCATCGGCCGGGAAAAGATTCGGATTATAAATAACCTTTGAAAACATTTTTGTGATTGATTAAAGAATACAATTGGAATACAATTTCACCTTGACTCAACTCCTTAGATCAAGGTAAGGATTTCTGATTTATTAATACAAACTATTAGTTGAACTTGAACAACATTGACTATTAAATAAATAGAGATAATTCATTTAGAGTTATAAAATGGATAAGCTATCTAAGCTTAAAAAGAATAGAGTTGTTAGACGTTCTGTTGTTACACAGTTCATTAATAAACTAGAAAGTGAATTTGACACATATGATATCAAGTCATTGCAAGAACATTCAAATTATTTAGATGAGCTCTACAAAGAGCTAAAGGATTTTGATGATAAAGATCAGAATGTTATAGATAATGAAAAAGATTTCGATTTAGAAGTAGAATCATCATTTGAATATTCTCAGAAAATCATGTTGTGGAATTCTAAAATTTCCGCTCAGTTAAAAGCTCAAAACGAAACCAGAAGTTCTCAGTCAAATTTCACCCAACAGAATATTTCTGCACAAACCTCTCAGGTTATGTTAGATCACGATAACTCATTGGATAACTCGAATTCTGGAAATAGAAATATTAATTACTCGAAGTCGATTAAATTACCTAAGTTAGCCATCGACAAATATTACGGAGATCCATGCACCTGGCTGGAATTCTGGAACCAATTCCAAAACTCCATTGATCAAAATAATGCTTTGACGGAAATAGATAAATTCTCATATTTAAAATCATTACTTGGAGGTGCAGCGGCCAATGTTGTTTGCGGCTTCGCACTTTCAGATGAGAATTATGAAAAAGCGAAAACGCTATTAAAGAACAGATTCGCGAAGTCAAATAATTTAATATCCGCACATATATCTAGATTATTAAACCTTAATCCTGTGAAGGACTCTAACAATGTAACCGGACTGAGAAAATTGTACGATACTTGTGAGGTACAGATCAGAAGTCTAGAATCGCTAAATGTTACTTCTGGTATGTACGGTCATTTATTACAACCCATACTTTTAAAATTGATACCTGAGGATCTTGCTTTAGATTTTAATAGAAGATGTTTAGATAAATCAGAAGACGGCGAATCCAACGTGTCAGAATTATTGAAATTCTTAAAAATTGAAACTGAAAGTCGCGAATCATCGATAATGCTTCGTAGTTCGAGAGGAGAGGGGTGGAGAGTGTTAAACTACAGCCAGACAAGCTCGGGAAGTGCTGGCGTCAGGTCGAAGCAGTTTTCGAGAGATAGTCAAAACAATTTTCGCGATAAACAACATGATCGCTCCCGAACGTCAGCGATAAATAGTTCTAAGGTACACGAATATATGTTGCCAATTAGTCAAACTTGCATTTACTGCAATGCGAAACATGATTCAGAGCGCTGTGAAAGTTTGAGTGTGAATGAAAAGAAAGATGTTTTGAGAAGACAGGCGCGTTGTTTTTTATGCCTGAAAGCACAACATAGAATTAAAGAGTGCAAAAAAAGAGAATTGTGCGATCTTTGTAATAGAAAACATAACAGATCCATCTGTTATCAACTCGAAAATAAATCAGACAGTAATATTGAAAATAAGGTTGTCACGGCAATTTCTCACTACAAAATTGAATCGGAAAATACTAAACCAAACGGAAATTCTCAGTGCAGTGTATTACTTCAAACATGCACAGCAATGATAAGGGAAACCCTTAACGATGATAAAATCGAACATGTTCGCTTGTTGCTGGATAATGGCTCGATGAGGAGTTTTATCTCTCAAGATATTTCTCAGAAGTTGAAACTACGAGTTATTAGACAAGAAACTTTATCTGTGTACTCATTCGGGACCAACAAACCAACTGAAAAAACATATAATGTAGTGAAATTAAAACTTGAAAACAGAGAAGAACCTTCCTTATATATCGAAATAGAAGTGCTAGAAACGGAGCAAATATCCGCAACTAATATTCCTGCTCGAGAGATTAATTTGGTTAGAGCTAAAAAACAGATGAGGGAATTACAGCTTGCAGACTGCTATAATTACGGGAATAAGAAAATTGAGATTTTAATCGGTGCTGATTATTATTTTGATGTAGTATCAGGAAGACTCAAACGTTTAGGTGATAAGCTTGTAGCCACAGAAACAATTTTCGGATGGTGTCTTCAAGGTCGGATTGAATCAACTAACGAGTTACTGAGTATGAAGGTAGTTGTGGAAGAGAAACTTATCTCAGATCAGCTAAGACAGTTTTGGGAACTGGAGAATCTGGGCGTCGAAGCTGAAGACAAAGATAGTAGTAATTTCGACGAACAAATTATGAAAGACTTTGAGGCAGGTATATCCTACAATAACAAGAGATATAAGGTGCGATTTCCTTGGAAACCTGAGATGAAGCAATTATTAGAAGATAATCGAGAAGTTGCTAATAAAAGATTTTCAAGACTACAATGTACGTTCCAGAATGATCCGATATTATTCACAGAATACAAGGCTGTTTTAGAAGACTACTTAAGTGAAAATATCATAGAGCCTGTTCCTGTTTTAGATGAACCCAAAGAAGCCCCAACCTTCTACCTCCCACACAGGGCAGTGATTCGAACAGACAAAACCACGAGTAGATTAAGAGTGGTGTTTGACGCTTCTTCACATGGCAAAGGACAGGTATCCTTAAATGACTGTCTGCATACTGGAAACAATTTGTTACCCGATCTTTTCCTTCTTTTAATTCGATTTAGACAACACCCTGTTGCGCTGACTGCGGACATTAAGCAGGCGTTCCTGCAAATAGAGATAGATGAAGAAGATCGCGACGTGGCCCGATTCCTTTGGGACGATGACCCCACTAAACCTAACGCAGTTCCAGAGCTCAAGGAGTTCAGACTCTGCAGAGTCTTATTTGGGGTGAGTTCATCACCATTCCTCCTGGCTGCAACCATTAAGTATCACCTAAAGAGGTATGTAGAAAGCTTTCCTGAAATTTACAAAATTTTAAATACATCTTTGTATGTAGACGACTTGATCACTGGTGGAGAAAATGTAGAACAAGCCTATAATACGAGCATACAGAGTACTAAGATATTTGAGGATGCAAGCATGGTTCTACGTAAATGGCAGACCAATTCGTTAGAGTTATGTGAACTGTGGAAGAAAGTAGGGATAGATGTAAATGAATCCGTTGAGCCTAACACTCAAGCTCTGTTACCTCAAAGGGTGCTAGGAGTGGCTTGGAATGCCAACGATGACTTGTTTTATTTCGAAACAAGAAATTTAGAGAAATTCCTTTCAAAGCGAGTAAACACCAAACGATACTTTCTACAAGCAGTAGGTCGCATTTTTGATCCCGTGGGATTCCTCGGACCTTATATAGTTAGAATTAAGTGTCTAATTCAAGAGATTTGGTGTTTGGGACTGGATTGGGATGATTATCTCCCTCAGAATATAACCGTTGTTTGGGATGAATGGTGTAATGAAATCGGAAAGCTGAGGGATATCAGTATTCCTCGCTATTGTTTCGCTAATACCCTTCCCAAGGAAATAAATGATATACAAGTACATTATTTTTCAGACGCTTCGAAGAAAGCTTATGGCGTCGTCGTTTATCTACGTATAACACGCAGTGATGGAAGTATTTTTACTAGTTTTGTGACGTCGAAGAGCAGAGTTGCTCCACTAAAAGCAATTTCGCTACCCCGTCTTGAATTAATGGGTGCTCTTCTTTCTGCTAGGTTATGTGATAAAATTTCAAAGGGCTTAGAATATTCATTTGAGCGTTATTTTTGGACAGATTCGTCTATAGCTTACTTTTGGATAAAGAATATGTCCGACAGGTTTAAACCATTTGTAAAAAACAGGGTACAAGAGATTCAGCAATATACCAATCCTAGTGAATGGTTCCACTGTCCTGGAAAGGACAACCCGTCAGATTTGATATCTAGAGGATTAACTGTCGCCGAATTAAAAGATAATAAATTATGGTGGAACGGACCTGAATGGTTGGTTCACGATAAGGAGAAATGGCCCAGATTTGAAGGATCAAAAAAGGGCTTAGACACCGAAAAACTTGAAATTCGAAAAGGAGCTTTAATGAATGCAACAGTAGTAGATAGTGTAACGACAAATGATTTCATTAACAAATGCTCTTCATTCAGCAAATTAGTTAGAGTCACCGCTTGGTGCTTAAGATTTTCTAAAAATTGTAGACTTGAACCTGAGTTAAGAAACAAAGCATTTTTGAGTACTTCCGAAATTCAAAATTCAACCAAGATATTGGTTAAATATGTTCAACGTTCCGAATTTCATTCCGAAATCAAATCTTTACAATCAAATCGCCAAATCCCAAACAATAGTAAAATTCTCTCATTAAACGTATTCCTAGACAAAGAAGGACTTTTGCGAGTTGGTGGACGATTAAGCAATTCGAAACTTTCAGAATTCCGGAAACACCAATTACTTTTACCCAAAGCTCATTACTTTACTGAATTATTGATAGATTACTACCACAAAAAATCTCTTCATTCGGGTACTCAAACAACCCTGTACCTTATTAGACAAATGTATTGGATACCTTCTGGACAGCATAGAATCAAACGAGTTATTAGTAAATGCATGACTTGTTTCCGAACAAGAAATCAAACCATGAAGCAAATGATGGGTAACATACCAAGAGATAGAGTTATACCGCCTCGACCATTTGAAAAGATAGGACTGGATTTCGCTGGTCCAATACTTACTAAACCTAATTTGAGACGATCTAAATTGACTATGAAATCATATATCGCAATATTTATTTGTTTCAGTACGAAAGCTGTTCATTTTGAAATCGTATCCGATCTAAGCACTGAAGCCTTTCTTGCAAGTCTTAGGCGATTTATCGCAAGACGATCAAGACCAACTACCATCTGGAGTGACAATGCTACAAATTTCAAGGGCGCTAAAAACATCTTAGATTCCTGGTTTTAAAATATGCAAATCGGACTCTGTACAAAAATTCAGTGCCGAAGAAGGCATAGAGTGGAACTTTATACCACCTGCATCGCCACATTTTGGTGGATTATGGGAAACTAATATAAAATCGATGAAGAAACACTTGGTGAAGACTGCGAAAACAAAGATTCTAAATTTTGAAGAGTTGTACACGCTGGTAACTCAAATAGAAGCCTGCCTAAATTCCCGCCCATTAACTCCTCTTTCTGCAGATCCAACAGATCTTCAAGCCTTGACTCCAGGACATTTCCTGATAGGTGCCTCCCTATTACAGTTACCAGAAACTAATCATACTTCAGATAATCTGTCTTTATCTTCCAGATGGACCCTAATACAAGACCTAAGATCTACATTTTGGAACCGATGGACAAACGAATATCTTAGCCACCTGCAATCTCGAGCCAAATGGGCTACACAAGAACCCAACCTAAAGGTAGGACAGTTAGTTTTAATGAAAGACCCAAGCAAAATTCCAATGGAATGGAATCTAGCACGCATCGAGCAAACGTTTACTGGTCAAGATGGACTAGTTAGAGTGGTGGACCTGAGAACGAGAAACGGGGTTTACCGCCGTGCCATCAACAGGGTCGTCCCACTCCCCTTTCCAGATGATGTTGGACCACCGTCCAACGGGGGCCGGGATGTTCCGACGAACAATTTGAACTCTCCTTCGGAATCACGTCACTTGTGACGCGAAGCTGTTCAGCGCGCATGCGCTAGTCATGTAACTTTTTCTCTCTTTTTTGTGTGTAGCAGATTAGATCTAGATTTAGATGAGATAACATGCGCTTTAACCTTTTATTAAATTTTTTCTCAAATTTTTGCATAGATTTCTTTTTGCTGTATTCTTATTGATTTAGATTATAGATAAACCGACAGATTTAGATTTAGATTAAGTAGTTTTACAACTGAACCACCGTATGTCGACCAGGTACTAATTATGGCTACTAGGTTATCTAGTGTAATATGTACTCAACTTTTCTTAGAATTAGATCTCAAGGAATCCCAAGAAACATAAAATATTTATCTCTATTACCCCAAAAAGTTACAGAATTTACAGTGTTTCATTTAGCTCTCTTTGGTAATTGTAAAAATGCACTTAGGATCCTTCAATTTATCGCCACAGCTTCGAAAGGTACTGGCTTTTGAGGTTATTGAATATTAGAAGTTCATTAGTATTGTTATATACAATACAAATGATAAATGCAATCTTTTCAGGTAAGTCATTTTTTAGTAATTTTTATAAAATAAAATTACTAAATAAATAGAAAAAAAAAGCAATGTGCAGTAGTATCACCCAAGTGCAGTAGTATATGCCCAAAGACTTATATGATCATAACACAAGAAATAAAAATGTTGAATACAGAACTTTAAAGTTATGTTTCAAAATGCTCTAAATCTTTAAACAACAAAATAAAAACCCATTAAATTAATTTCTACACTTAATGAGTAGTATAATAAATAAAAAAACCTTTCAAACATTAATAACTGCAACAGCATACGTATTCAAAAAAATATAAATTGATAAATGAAAAAATTAGTAATTCAAGGTGTGGAATTAGATGGCGAAATAAAAATTTGATTAATTACAAGTATTTTGAACAATTTCCAACAATTGTTTTAATAATTGTACAAAGTAAAATACTTGGAACTTTTAATAAAATCTCAAAAATGCTGCAAGTTACTTGTGAAGATATACAGAAATTGGGTGCCCCGTCGGCAAGTGAATCGTAGAATAGCGAATAGATGGCACCACCCTACAACCTAACGTATCCCATCTCTAAATTCAAATGGACTGTTCCACGCATTGGGTGCCCCGTCGCGAAAGACGCGCTAGTCTCAAATGCTCAGCCTGATTCCGATTGGTTGAATCTAGAGGCGAGGAGTAATCAAATGATTTAGATGAGTTGTACGCAAACTAAGGGTCACGAAATACAGAGGAGGGGTCCCTGAGTTTTAAGAAAAATCCATATCATATTAAATTAGACTTTTTTACACGAATTTAAAAAAATAATACCTCATTCTCTTTTTACGCAAGTCACTTTGATTTAACACGAGCGGTCGAATACAATTTCTCAAAATTTTTTTTGTCTAAATTCTAAGAAAACAAAATTTTACTTGTGGCGTATTATTTTTGACGATAGTGTATCCAGTTCTGTTTTGATTACAGAATTCAGTCCGCATAAACATTTTCTTATTTTATTCTATCAAAAATGGAGAAAACGAAAGAAAATGATCCTGTTCTAAATGCAGACTTAATAAAAGATGGTCAGGAACTGGCCAAAATATTGTGTAATCATTTTGTCAAACATGACCCAAATGAGGAACGCGATGGGAAGTTTCAACGTGAACTGAAGTTGTTGACAGCCTCTTACAGACAACGCACCATGAAGCTACAGAGTACTTTAGTACGTGCTATTTTTAATTAGATATTTCAAAAAGGACTGAGTAAAAGCTTATAAAAAATTCTTTAAAAATTAAAATATATTAAGGTTCAAAAATTTTGGTAGATTTTGTTGTCTAAAGTGTTGTAATCACATATAGTAAGCAATTATTAATGTAACTTAATAATTTATTTTGATAGAATGCGCACAGTAGTTGACTGCAAAATGCTCGATTTAAAAAAAATATTCACTTTTTATGCAAAAAAAATCATTTTATTTTTTATTAATTACCTTGAAATATTGCATATATAATAAACAGTATTATAGGCAGTTACTCAAAAAATTTCTTGTAAATCAAGCAAAAATCATGAGTAGTACATACAATCCAGCATAGGTCCAAAAATGATACTTTTAAAGGTACTTAAAAGTGACCACTCCCCTTAAGGGGAGTGGTCACTTTTACCTACTTTAACTAACTTACGTAATTTAACTAACTTAATAGTGATTAAATTCAATATTATTGTTATTTCCAGCAGAACTTAAGATGTCTTAACTTTGCGTTCACTTAAAACACAGCAGCTGTACTTTTCTCTCATTATTATACATCTTATATTAACACAAAACAATAATAATGTTCTTACCTTAGGAGCAGCAAATATACTAGGATTTCTCTGTCCAGTTTCTTTATTTCTTTTTAAAACTGATCTATAGCCAGTAGAACAACCCGGAGCAAAACACGTGTATGGCATATTTCTCCACGCATAATAAATTTAAAAATTTATAAAACAACTTTCACCACCACGCCGTATAACTCAATGTAAAATAGTCACTACGATTGCATGTCGCGCCCTCTACCGGTGAGCGACAACAATCGGTTCATTTTTCGAAAAATTCCCCATTGAAGCTTACGCTCCTTCTGTAGCTTCATGGTTCGTGGTTTGGTTAGTGCGTTGCATGAAGCTACAGAAGGAGCGGAAGCTTCAATGGGGAATTTTTCGAAAAATGAACCGATTGTTGTCGCTCACCGGTAGAGGGCGCGACATGCAATCGTAGTGACTATTTTACATTGAGTTATACGGCGTGGTGGTGAAAGTTGTTTTATAAATTTTTAAATTTATTATGCGTGGAGAAATATGCCATACACGTGTTTTGCTCCGGGTTGTTCTACTGGCTATAGATCAGTTTTAAAAAGAAATAAAGAAACTGGACAGAGAAATCCTAGTATATTTGCTGCTCCTAAGGTAAGAACATTATTATTGTTTTGTGTTAATATAAGATGTATAATAATGAGAGAAAAATACAGCTGCTGTGTTTTAAGTGAACGCAAAAATAAGATATCTTAAGTTCTGCTGGAAGTAAGCGTGTTTTATTTTTCAATCATCCCTATATCCCATCAAAAATAATCATCACGTGTTCACAAAGCTCTATTGTATGTAAAAAGATGCAAATAATTACTCATACTATTGCTCTAAAGGAAATCGCTCATCAATAAAAGATGTACGATACTTACGTATATAAATTTATCTATAGTAAATTGTATATCACAGATTTAATTTTTATTTTATAATAATGTATTAATAGTGTATGTTGTTAATTTCAGTTCTTTATAATTATGAAATACTTTTCTTCTATTCAATATATTTTGTGGTTATGGCAAATTGAGCTACACGTCTTAACTAAAGCCATCATTTTTTTTTTAAATTGTGCACAGAAATAAAATATTTCCAGTTAACTTTTGTTAATATTGAATTTTATCACTATTAAGTTAGTTGATAAGTAAATAAGTTTTCATTGTATGATAAAGAATGTTGTTACTATAAATGCTTATGCAAAATCTGTTGAGTATAATTTTTAAAAAAATTAATATTTTCTCATCTTTTTACTGTGATTACAATGAAACCCATACTTTGTGAAAATGCGAAAATATAGCTGATTTGTCCATATCAATGTTATTTGGGGTTTTTTCTTTTTAATTTGCTGAAAATATTTGTAATCGATAATTTACGAACTTGAAGGTAATTACTGACAATGCTGGAACCATAATATTGAATTTAATCACTATTAAGTTAGTTAAATTACGTAAGTTAGTTAAAGTACGTAAAAGTGACCACTCCCCTTAGGGGGAGTGGTCACTTTTAAGTACCTTTAAAACTATCATTTTGGGACCTATGCTGGATTGTATGTACTACTCATAATTTTTGCTTGATTTACAAGAAATTTTTTGAGTAACTGCCTATAATACTGTTTATTATATATGCAATATTTCAAGGTAATTAATAAAAAAATAAAATGATTTTTTATGCATAAAAAGTGAATATTTTTTTTAAAATCGAGCATTTTGCAGTCAACTACTGTGCGCATTCTATCAAAATAAATTATTAAGGTACATTAATAATTGCTTACTATATGTGATTACAACACTTTAGACAACAAAATCTACCAAAATTTTTTAACCTTAATATATTTTAATTTTTAAAGAATTTTTTATAAGCTTTTACTCAGTCATTTTTGAAATTTCTAATTAAAACTAGCACGTACTAAAAGGTTTTAATATATTTTAGAATAATGTTGCTGGATGTTGTTGCCTGAAGTATTGTAATCACATATAGTAAAAAATTATTAATGTACCTTAATAATTTATTTTGACAGAATGCGCACAGTAGTTGACTGCAAAATGCTCGATTTTAAAAAAAAATTCACTTTTTATGCATAAAAAGTCATTTTTACTAATTACCTTGAAAAATTGCATCTATAATAAACAATATTATAGGCAGTTACTCAAAAAATTTCATATAAATCAAGCTTAAATCATGAGTAGTACATACAATCGAACATAGGTCTAAAAATGATACTTTTAAAGGTACGTAAAAGTGACCACACCCCTTAAGTAAATAAGTTTTCATTGTATGATAAGCAATGTTGTTACTATAAATGCTTATGCAAAATCTGCGTACAAAATCTGCTTATGCAATAAAATGCGTACTTTGTGAAAATTCAAAAATATAGCTGATTTGTCCTTGTCAAAGTTATTTGTTGTTTTCTTTTTAATTCGCTGAAAAAATTTGTATTCAGTAATTTACCAACTTGACGATTATACCTCCGGTTTTAAAAAGTGTAATCTGAGATGCTTTGACTGATTTTTTTTTCAAAGGAAGATATTTTAAAGTATTGTCTGATTAAATACTGAATTGACTTCCTATTTTATTAGTCCTGATAAGAATTTATTTGTGATTGATAGAAAATGTTGCTTTTCTACTATGTGTGTGTGTGTGTTTTGGTTAATCAGTATTATTTCCCACATTTTTTTCCCATAAGAGATTATGAACAATGATAAAAAACTTTCTTCACAATTCTTTTGTGTAATTTCATTTCCTTAATTATTAAATTATTACAAAATTCTGAACTAATTTATTCTGAAACCAATACACAATTATACTGAAAAAGTTTACTTACTCATTTCCTTTAAGAATTTTATTGAATTGTAGCAAAAAAAACACTTGAAATAAAGAATTTGAATGAAAATAAAAAATTGTTAAATTGAATAAATAAATTCATATGAAATACGCACTAAAATAAAACAACTTGTTTTCGCTAGGAAAAATACGAAAAATCCATATTAAAGCGTATGGTTGTCCGTGTCTAAACCGCCCGCTAGTGCACGCGAGCGTCCTCTAGTGGCGGCGACAAAAAGGGAGACACATTTTTAACACTGAGCTGCTCCTCCTTCTGTAGCTTCATGCCACGAACATAAGGCCCTCCGCAAATTGAACCCAGGGCACGCACAGCTTACGCGTAAGCCCTGCCTCCTTCCCTGTTGGGCTGGGTCGGGGCACCGCAAATTGAACCCAGCACACGCATCCACGCCAGCATAGCACGATGACATCCGAGGTTGAACTTCTCATGGATTTCGAATTGGAATCAGAGAATGAAGAACTAATATCATTATATTCTATAATTGCGAGGAGGAAAAGTAAAAGAAATGCATATTTAGCTATCAGAAATATCCATGGGGAGTTTAAACTGTCATACATACATGTATCAATAATTTAAAATTTATTGATACATACTTCTATACAATTGTTTAATGTACAAGGCAATCTAATGTTGACATAAGTATTAAACCATAGATTTATTCAAAGAATATGTAACTTTGATATCTAGTGTAAATCATTTTTATACAAGATAAGCAAAGCAACTGAATAAAATCAAAATTCAAATTCGTATAGACATAGACATAGACATGGTACATTAACGAGGCACCAGAGAGCAGGGCTCCATATCCTCGGTATGGATAATTTTTTGTGGCTATATTCCCGTTCTCAGGATTAAAAGTAAAGTGTTGACTTGAAAGTTAGATTAAGAATAATAATAATAATAATTAAAATAATAATAAATAAATAAATAAAAATAAAAAATACTAATACTAGCAAAAAATAAATAATTAAACATAATTAAATTGACCATCAGGACCATCAGGACAAATGTTAAAACTACGTTACATAGGCCACGCCTTCCAACGTAGGCTTGCATAGTGAATTGACCATAGAAAGATTTTAATGTGGTAGGTTTAAGAAAAAAAATTAATTTACGGTAGCAGAGGATTAAGCAAAAATCAGTAAGGAGAGTCTTGAGGTCAATCCACCAAAAAAACACAGGTCAGTACCAGAAGCAACGGCAAATGCAAATTAGAATTTAGAAGAGGTAGGAGAGTTAAGAAAGGGGAAGGAGACCAGGGTGAATTATCAAAGTGGCCTTAAGACGCCTAAAGCGTTCCCTTCCCACACAACACACCGATCTCTATTAGACGTTTATAACACCTCACCTCATAAAGACGCGTACCTCTATAAGACGTCGAAAAATATCTACATCACGTGGAATGGAGCTCTATAGGAGCTCCGAGGTGTGCTCTCTTTGAGACGTCTCCATAAGACGTCTACGATATCTAAGCGCCGCTCTATAGGACGTCTATAAGAGCGAAAATTTCGATGTGGAGGGTACGCGATATAGATATTTTAGACCTCTAAAGGACGTACTATTCCCCTCCAAAACATTGTATTTTGGATCTTAATTTCTTAATAATAAATCAAGAAAAATTAATTAAGCTTAATTTATTTCGAACAATTTGCATTCTAATAAGACATTTTTATGCAAAAATAATTGCTACAGAGATTCTAAAACTAAAAGTAAATTTATGGAAGTATAACAAAGAGTATAAAAATAATAACCACTATTATTTTTAAACTCTTTGTTATACTTCCATAAATTTACTTTTAGTTTTAGAATCTCTGTAGCAATTATTTTTGCACAAAAATGTCCTATTGGAATGCAAATTGTTCAAAATAAATTAAGCTTAATGTATTACTTATTAAGTAATAATTATTACTTAATAAGTAATAATAAATTTACCATTATTATTTTTATACTCTTTTGATATACTTCCATAAATTTACTTTTAGTTTTAGAATCTCTGTAGCAATTATTTTTGCATAAAAATGTCCTATTAGAATGCGAATTGTTCGAAATATATTAAGCTTAATTTTTCTAAATTTATTATTAAGAAATTTAGGTCCAAAATACAATGTAAATATTAATATTTACCGCAACTTTTGATGTTATTACGATGACAATTATCATACATTATAACTGCCAAAAATAGCAATATATATTATTACTTAAATAGTAATATTATTACTTATGTTTAATGTAAAAATATTTGAAAATACTTATAATATTAAATACTATAATAATAAAACTAATATTTTTACATCAAAACTAAATACTCTAAAAAGATTTAGTTTGAATGTAAATATTTTTACATTAAAACTTGGTATTAATGCATTCTGAAATTTAAGAAAAAAAGAAAAATATCCAAAATGCTAATTTTTCAATTGAAAACTGAACTGACTATTATAAGTGCATATATAATTTTTTTAATGCAATTGTTCTAATTAATAAATATACATTTCACAATTAAGACATAATTTGAATATTGAATTACCATTTAAATTTGCTTGAAGACAAGTTTCTTCCTTTTTAATGGCTATTGTGATTAAGACTTTATTCGTCATAGCTTTTTGACAGTTTAAACCAGTTTTTCATGCTCGTAATGTCAAAAACCCAACCCTGCAAATGTATACTGGTTGAATATATAGACATCTTATCTCTCTCTCTTTTTTCAGCCATCATTATTTATAAAAGTAATTTTAATAAGACCTAATAAATTAAGTTTCAAAAAGTATATCAATGAACATCATAATTTATTTTTATAAAAACTTTTCTGCTTCAATTGAATTTTCATTATAATTATCTTCTTCAATAATTAATCCATAATTGTTTGTGCTCACATTCTTTAAAATATATTTTTAATACTGCAAAAAAGAAACAAAAAATGTTTTAATAAAATTCTTTATTGAATACAAAATTTTTTCATAAAATTTCTCCCTAGCAATTTTTTTTTGTTTTTGGAATTCCTCGCTTTTGCTTGCTGTAAACAATCTTTAACAACAGCTTCTATTTCTTGGTCCGTCACATGCTTGTGTAATGGATTTCTCCTAGCTGCATCTAGAAGTACAATAAATAAAATTTTAATTCATTGGAAAATATCGCTAGGTTTACCTTAATATCGTTCACATTTTGTGAGATGGGTTTTAACTTAATGCATACCCTTAACCTTTTCCTTACGGGGTGGGATAGCATGTATCCCAAGAATACGGGACCAAGAATATATATATATATATAACCCCCTTAATGGCCACTCTTGCAAAAGGTATATGACATTTCTAAAGAGGGAATCGGAAAAATAGGCCCCGTAAGCTAAAGGTTAATATGCACACAGGTAATATAAATAAAATATTACATATATATATATATATATATATATATATATATATATATATATATATATATTAAATTATAAATGAAACAATTTTAGGTATGTATAAAAATAGCTAAACTCAAAGGATGAAAACGGAATTTAAATTCTAAATAGACATATTTATATTCTCGTCATCCGATAGAGTGTGACCAATACAGAAAGATTAAAATGAACAAGCTCATATTTATAGCTTCATTTGATGAGTCTGAGTGACATAGAAATATCTGTGATTAGTTCTCATAGGAACGTTAAAGTGCTGACTTGACAGAATATTAAATGAGCGCGTGTGAAAGTTGAGCTTAAGTGAAAGTTGTTCTTATCGTGAATCTATGACTGGACACTGAACAGAGTAAAATGAAACAGAATAAACTGATTAAATGTGATAGGAAATATTTTAAGATATAAAAATCAATACTGGTTTAAATTTAATATCGTTACATATATATATATATATATATATATATATATATATATATATATATATATATATATATATATATATGTGTGTGTGACGTCCGGATGGACATCTCATGAAATAAGAGCATACATCATAGCCGGAAAATAATAAACTCAGCTCAGGAACAAACTAATTTATTAAGAAGTAAAGCAACACATCTTAATCCGTTCGGAGCCAGCCCGCGTCTCTCCAAAAAAGCGCGAAAAATAGAATTAGGTGAAAGAGGTTGCCAGAATTGGCGGAGGAAGTTAGTATGTGGAAGGCGGAGCGTTTACGTCAAGACAAGAAGGACGGGTTACCATGGCAGAGATGAAGTACAGAATGGGCGATTATAGGTAGTTAGAAATATTATCACAGAATATCCCCCCCCCCCCATCTAAAATGGATTGGAGCCGCGGCCGTCGACTCCAAGACACTCCAGGTAGTGAGAACATGAAAATTAGTAGTTAGAATATTAAGTTGAAGCTGGCTCGAAACTCACAAATTTTTTTTACACTATAAAATGCAACTGAAGGCTTAAACATGTAAATATGGCATAACATTATAAACAAATAGCTGGAGAAAAATAAAAATGGAATCGTACACTTAAATGAAGACACTAATAAAACAGATGTAAAGACGTTCCAAATACAGATACAAGAAAAATATTGTGCAGGTCTCAGTCCCTGACATGTGTATCACGGTCTGAAATGTTTTCAGAGTAATGGACGGGTACAGTTCACATAGTAGTAAAAGTCACAAAAGTTATTTTTATTCACAGTCTTTATCGTGGAGTAGGGTTTTAGTTCTTTTGGAGATCTCCTGGGTTGTAGTCACTTTTTTTACACTGCTGGCCACCCAAATAGCAACACCAATAAAGACAAGAGATATCACAACAAAATTTATTTTGTAGATAACATGTTGACCAAGTATCAAATGATTAAATTTATAGACTTCTGTGAAGTGTGGTTCCTGCCAAAATCAGTAGCCAGAGTAGCCGCCATTGTTGGAGATCACCGCTGCCACACGCCTCGGCAATGATTCAAAGAGACTTTGGATGAGTTCTTGGGGTACAGCAGACCAAGCAGCTTCCACACGTTGCCAAAGTTGATCTGCTGTGGCAGCTGGGGATGGAATCTGGGTCAATAGTAGAGCAACCATGAACCACATGTTTTCTATCGGTGAAAGATCCGGAGAGCGAGGCTGCCAGGGAAGCAATTCAATCGGGCGATTGACGAAGAACCGTTGGACAATGCGTGCCACGTGTGATCGCGGATTATCCTGTTGACATATGGCTGTGGGCAAGCCCTGAAGGTAAAGATGGACAACTGGCTCCAACACTTCGGAGATGTAGCGCTGGCTGTTTAAAGTACCGGCAAAGCGTACTAGAGGTGTGCGAGAGTGATATCCAATACCGCCCCATACCATAATACCCGGTGCAGGACCAGTGTGGCGGTGCAAAACGCAGCTGTTCAGCATCCACTCTTCACGGTGTCTCCAGACTCGAATGCGACCATCGTGGTATTGCAGACAGAAGCGTGACTCGTCAGTAAAGACAATTTCATTCCATTCTGCATTCCACATCCTTCTGTCATCGCACCATTGGCGGCGGAGACGTCTGTGGTTCTGCGTCAAAGGTAGACAAAGCAATGGACGTCTTGCGGACAGACCACTCTGCTGTAAACGGCGTCGAATGGTACGCGCAGACACTGGATGATGCGTTAAAGACTGCATGTGCTGTGCTATGGTTCGTGTTGTGACTGAGCGATCCGTCAATGCCATGCGCACAATTTGCCTGTCATCACGTGAAGTGGTGCGCTGATGTGGATGCCATCGAACTCGCCGGTCCGTCGTACCCTCCTGCATCCAACGATCGCATATCCGCATTACAGTTGTTTGGTTTCGTCCAACACGACTACCGATTTCCCTGAAAGATAATCCACAATCTCGGTAGGCCACTATCCTTCCTCTGTCGAACTCGGATACTTGATCAAAAGATGATCGCTGTTTTCGACGAGGCATAATTGATCGTTTTTTTGAAAAAACCACAAGAAAAACACAATTGCCGAACTTGAAATCGTCGAAATCTCGAAGCCTTAAATAGCGCTTTGAAGTGGCGCCACAGGCGCACGTGATGTGCGTTTGCGCTGAAATTCTAATCATTTGCATATCTCACCTCCGCTAATGCATGTTGTAAATTTCATGTTATTTGCATGTTTCCTTCAGGGTGTTGCATTTACAGTGGCCAGCAGTGTATATACACAAATAATGTTCTTTGTTGTTCTTTGTCCGTTGCACATTAGTAATTGACTTTTCTTTGAGCAAAACACTATCTACATTTATTTATTTATTTTTTTCCCTCTAGATCATGTACACAAAAATATTAAAATTATTCTTTCAGCAATTGTAGAATAAATTTACCAAATGCTGTCAAAATTAACTTTCAACATCTATACTACATGTCTGGTACCTGATGTTGCAAAAATTCGAACAAAAATACAAATTCCAACAATTGACACTGACATTCAACTGTTGTGGAAAAAAAATCAAGACAATACAAACATAAATTTGAGGTATGTGACCTGTTGTGAGTACATCCTCGTGAGCGTTTACCAAAGGGAAGGTGCTTCCAACCTGAAACTCAAGTTGAGCAAACTGCACAAAATGAAAAGGGGCAGGCAGTTTCTCAAACATGAGAGGGAAAAGCAACTGTTCAAAGGGAACATTTGAAAAGTGCGAAGAGACAGGAAGGACAGTGAGTGGAAACCCTAGAATAAAAATCAATAATATTTATCTAGTACACAGTATATTTCATATAAAATGTAGTAAGCTTCAAAAAGTTTAAAAAAAAATATGTGAGTTTCACTTACACTCACGGGGTTTCTTCAAAATTAACTAGGATGGCGATAGGACAGGAATGCTAAAAAGAAAGATTAAGGATAGCGGAATGATTTACATATTGGTGACTTATTCATGGTGTAGTTTGAACTTCTCAGGTGAATAGTAAAATCTCAATTTTGATGAATGTAGAATTTCAGTGGGTTTTTTCGTGTGGTAATTTTCTTTATCAATTTCATAATTAACTTCAGGTAATTTTTTAATAATCTGGTAAGGTCCTGAATAAGGAGAGGTCAACTTTCTAGTGTTTGGGTATTCGAATTCCTCATATATTTCTAAGTCTCCAGGTTGAAATTTAGATTCTTCAAATCTAGTATCATATCTCGTCTTATTTTTCTGGTGGTATTCAAGAGTTCTGGTTTTAGCTAAAGTTCTTGCTTCATTAAGTGGAGGATAAGTATTTTGGTCAATTGGAGAATCAAACGGGAGTTTGCCAAATAATAAGTAGGCAGGGGTGAACTTAGTTACAGTATGAGGTGAGTTGTTATATTCAGTAACAACTTGCTCTAGCACTTTTGTCCACGGAACCTTTTTAGAAGTAGCATTTACCTTACATTTTAGGCGGGTTACAAGGGATTGATTTACCCTATCCACTTTTCCGTTGGTCTGGGGATGATGAGAAGTCAGAAGTTGTTTCACATTATGGTTTTTAAGAAATTTTTTGAATCTGGATGATGTAAAAGCTGCGTTTAACACTTTCTCTGGAATTTGCACATTAAAAATTTGTCTTAGACAATTTGCATATGTTTCTGAAGTTACCCTCTTTGAGGGAAATGCCCATACATATCGGGTTGCATGATCAATCACTATATGTAAATATTTTTTGGTTGAGTTGTAATAATTAAACCCTCCTACAGTGTCAATAGATAAACATTCAAAAGGTTGGTCAGTTGAGGGCACTTCCTGCAGGAATCCAAATCATTTCTGTTTTTTCTTTTTATTTAGCTGACAAGTATGACAATGTTTCACGAAGTTTCCTATATCTTCACTAATATGGGGCCAATAATATTGAGGGGTAATTAAATTTAGCATAATTTGAACTCCTGGATGTCCGAAATTTTCATGGGTATTAGTTAACAATTTTAATCTTAAGGATTTAGGTACTACAATTTTACAAAAGTTCTTTTTCTTGATTACCATCATGTCATTAATTTCTTTATAATTTTTGCCACACACATTGTCAATTTTCTGTTGTTGAATAATTTCATTCCTATCTAGTAAATGTACACAGTGTTGGAGATGTTGAGAAACGGGATGTCTTGAAAGCATATCCGCCTCAATGTTAGTAGAACCCTTCTGATATCTAATTTCGTAGTCATACATGCTCAATTTAAGGGACCAGCGGAATAGTCTACCTTTTAAATTTTTAACATTTTTTAACCAAACAAGTGCCGCATGATCAGTATGTATGACAAATTTTTGCCCATGGAGATAATAATGAAATCTGTCTAATCCGTCAACAATGGCTAAACATTCCAATTCTGTAATTGCGTAATTCTTTTCATAATCTCTTAAAGTTCTCGAATGGTATGATACAGGGTGAAGAATATTATTTTGATCTGGTTGCTTCAAAACAGCTCCAACAGCACTTTGGGAGGCATCAACATAGAGGTGACATGGTTTACTAGAATCGTATAACTGTAACACTGGTTTTGATATTAAGATTTCTTTCAACTCGTCAAAAGCTTGTTGACATGTTTCATCCCAATGCCACACAACATTCTTTTTCAGTAATTTATTAAGAGGAGCTCTAATTTTGGCATAGTTGGGAATGAATCGGTGATAAACATTTACACTACCGAGAACTCTTTGTAACTCTTTGGTATTATTAGGATTTTTCAATTTTTTAATAGTTTCAATATTATGATTATCAGGAATTACTCTACCATTTTTAACTTCATAACCTAGAAATTTTATCTGATCTTTAGCAAACACACATTTCCCTTGGTTTAATTTAATATTTTCTCTTTTAAACACTTCAAATAATATACTTAAATGTTCCAAATGTTCTTTCTCAGAAGAAGAGTAGACAATTATGTCATCAAAGTAGTTACATGCAAAATCAATTTTGTTTTTTGTTAAAATTCGCCTAATGGTTCTGTTAAAAATGGCTGGAGCATTTTTCAGTCCAAAGGGGAGCCTTAGCCACTCGAATAACCCAAAGTTTGTACTGAAAGCCAGCTTTTCAGTATCTGCGGGGTGAATGGGAATATGCCAGAAACCAGATCTGAGGTCAAGGGTAGAAAAAATTTTGGCGTTACTCAATTTATCTAATAAAGTATCAATTCTGGGCAAAGGTTCTGCATCTGTTTTAGTAAGGGAATTCAATTTTCGATAATCAATGCACAATCTTGTTTTCTTACCCTCCTCACGCTTGAGTACCAAACATACAGGTGAACTGTACGGGCTGCAACTTTCCTTAATTATGCCTGCTTTCAACAATTGATCAATTTGTGATTTAATTTCTCCCTCTTCCTTAGGGGAAGTTCTATAGGGTCTTAGAGATACAGGCAAGTTAGATGTTAAGTTAATTCTTTGGGGTTCAATATTAATAAAACCAACATCATATTTACTTTTGGAAAATACAGATGAATTTTTAATTAACAAGTTTTCTAAATTATTTTCTTTTCGATTAAGATTCTGAGAAACAACATTGGTTACAGTCAACAGTTTTAGGTATGGTATCATTTAGAATTATATTCTAATTATCATCTTCATAGTTATTTTGAACAAAATACTCAGGTTGAGGACTGGACTTATTTTGGCTGTTGAACAGACCACATTGGAATTGAATATGGAGTGACATATTTGCTTTTGGCATATTACCTTCATAATTAATTATTACAGATTTTTGTTTTACCTTTAGGTTTTTACAATCAATATCAATTTCATAAATTTTACATTCATTTAGACCTAATATTACATAATCCAAGTTATTGTCATTTACATATAACACAATATCTCTGATAATTTGGCCAATTTTCATCTTAACCTTACAGATTTTGTTCATTACAATATGGCCTTGTGTTTGTACAACTTGTATACCTCTTATTCTGGTTATTTTCAAATTTAACTGTCGAGCAGTTCTGGTGGATATCACTGACAGAGTTGCGCCACTGTCTTTTACACAGTCTACATTTTTATTGTTTGACAAATATCCGGACACCTTTAATAGCCAGGAATTGGGAGTATTCTCTGAGGGTGGTTCAATTACAAGGGGTGAAGTCCTCTCATTATCAGCTCTTTCCATTCTGAATGGGCAAATTTGATGAAAATGAAAAGCATTTGGAATACCTCTCTCTGTACATATTCTACATGGAGTGGGAGACAAAGTGGGTGAGTTATAATTATGATGGCTAGAAAATCTAGGGTTATTGCTCCGATAGTTAGGATTTGATGGTCTTTGGTATCGATAGAAATTATGAGGTCTCTGGTAAGTATTTTGCCTCGGGGCATAAGTTCTAACATCATTTGTATATCTTAGTACATCTGACCTATTCCAAGTTTGGGAATCATTCCTAATGTAATAATTTCTGTTTTGAATTTGGGGAGTTCTAACAAAGGGAGTTACATATCTGGGCGAGTCATTACTGGGTTGTGGATTCTCTCTTATTTTTACCAGTCTGTGAGCTTGATTAAGCCAAGCAATTGGGTCAGCAGGGGAATTAATGGTCATTAATGATTTTAGTTCTCCGGGGAGGCCATCAGTTAAACCCTCCATGATCATTTCACTTCTTAAATTTAACTTTTTTCCGATTTGTAATTTTTCCCTGAAATATTTTGTAATATCATCGTTTACATTAAATTTTAACCCTGCAAAATCACTAAAGGTAGTTAAGGTAGGGGTGAAAAAATGCTCTTTTAACAGAGTTACTAATTCTGTAAAATTATTAACTTGATAACAATTTTGAATATAAACGTTAAGTGCGTTGAATTAAAACGTTAAGAAAAATTTTTTAGTTTCCAATCATCATCTTTGTTTCCTTCGATACATTTTTTATTAAAATAAGATAACCATGAATCTATATCAATAAAACCTTCCTCAAAGGGCACAATGTTAATTTCGTTTTCAACATTCGGGATTCTAAAAGAATCGTCATGTTCGACATTTACTTTGGAAGTAGTCATCTTGTTTTCACTTTTACAATACCAGAAAATTACAAAAATAATATAATTACTGACCTGCTTACACACCAACTTTTGTAAACACAAAATAAATTTTTGAGAGTAAAAACACTCTGACAGTGATCTTTGTGTTGAAATATAACTTATTTTGATTATCTGCACAGCGTTCGGCGTGCATGCAGAAATTAAGGCAATAATGGAAAAAAATTTCACAATCATGAATATTTGGAGTTGAATACGGGTGTATCACAAGATGGCGCAGTCCGAGACGGGATAAAATGGTGAGGTCAGGCGGGAAACAAAAGTCGCAATCAAACTGGAACGAACTGGAAAAAGGGCATCATCACTTCCTTCGATGTAGTAGATTTCATGATTTTGGATGAGGAACGTTTTACCTTTGGTCATTTCAAGCTGGTTAATTCAGGAGCGCATGCGGGATTCGACATCAAAAACTGTAGAGCAATGGCGTCTTCATTTCTCACAACGCAGTCGCAATCTCAGGCGTGACAAAGGTTGATTTCTTGATCCAAACGCCAAACTTGGTTCTCCATCCTGTCGAGCTGGTGTGAAATGTCCGGAGTGGACATCTCATAAGTTCTAACATCATTTGTATATCTTGGTACATCTGACCTATTCCAAGTTTGGGAATCATTCCTAAAGTAATCATTTCTGTTTTGAATTTGGGGAGTTCTAACAAAGGGAGTTACATATCTGGGCGAGTCATTACTGGGTTGTGGATTCTCTCTTATTTTTACCAGTCTGTGAGCTTGATTAAGCCAAGCAATTGGGTCAGCAGGGGAATTAATGGTCATTAATGATTTTAGTTCTCCGGGGAGGCCATCAGTTAAACCCTCCATGATCATTTCACTTCTTAAATTTAACTTTTTTCCGATTTGTAATTTTTCCCTGAAATATTTTGTAATATCATCGTTTACATTAAATTTTAACCCTGCAAAATCACTAAAGGTAGTTAAGGTAGGGGTGAAAAAAATGCTCTTTTAACAGAGTCACTAATTCTGTAAAATTATTAACTTGATAACAATTTTGAATATAAACGTTAAGTGCGTTGAATTAAAACGTTAAGAAAATTTTTTTAGTTTCCAATCATCATCTTTGTTTCCTTCGATACATTTTTTATTAAAATAAGATAACCATGAATCTATATCAATAAAACCTTCCTCAAAGGGCACAATGTTAATTTCGTTTTCAACATTCGGGATTCTAAAAGAATCGTCATATTCGACATTTACTTTGGAAGTGGTCATTTTGTTTTTACTTTTACAATACCAGAAAATTACAAAAATAATATAATTACTGATCTGCTTACACACCAATTTTTGTACTGTAAATTGCAATACTTAATGAGAAAAATTTGAGAGTAAAACACTTTGATGGTGATCTTGAAAAATAGATTATTGGAGCTTCCACGATTCCAATGTGTAGCGTTCGGCGTTCACACAGGGATCAAGGCAAAAATGTAAAAAAAATTTCACAATCTTAAATATTTGAGTTGAATACGGGTGTATCACAAGATGGCGCAGTCCGAGACGGGAAAAAATGGTGAGGTCAGGCGGGAAACAAAAGTCGCAATCAAACTGGAACGAACTGGAAAAAGGGCATCATCACTTCCTTCGATGTAGTAGATTTTATGATTTTGGATGAGGAACGTTTTAGCTTTGGTCATTTCAAGCTGGTTAATTGAGGAATGCATGCGGGATTCGAAACCAAAAAACTGTAGAACAATGGCGTCTTCATTTCTCACAACGCAGTCGCAATCTCAGGCGTGACAAAGGTTGATTTCTTGATCCAAACGCCAAACTTGGCTCTCCATCCTGTCGAGCTGGTGTGACGTCCGGATGGACATCTCATGAAATAAGAGCATACATCGTGGCCGGAAAATAATAAACTCAGCTCAGGAACAAACTAATTTATTAAGAAGTAAAGCAACACATCTTAATCCGTTCGGAGCCAGCCCGCGTCTCTCCAAAAAAGCGCGAAAAATAGAATTAGGTGAAAGAGGTTGCCAGAATTGGCGGAGGAAGTTAGTATGTGGAAGGCGGAGCGTTTACGTCAAGACAAGAAGGACGGGTTACCATGGCAGAGATGAAGTACAGAATAGACGATTATAGGTAGTTAGAAATATTATCACACACGCACATATATATATATATATATATATATATATATATATATATATATATATATATATATATATACAGTTAAATATGAATTGTTTTCAAAAAGCACCGAACCTTTGGTTGGTAAAATACATTTGTTTCATATAACATAAATTTAATCTCCTTCAAAGCATTTCCCTTGGTATTATACCCATCACAGTGATATTACTATTGTTGGAAATACTTCTGCATGTAATTAAATTTATTTAATTTTAATAAGTATTATACAGAAATACCAAGTGTCTATATATGAAATAAACCTACAAAATAAAATAAAAAATGCTAAACATGTATAGAAAAAAAAGGCTAAATAAAAAAAATCTGGAGTGGCTCCACTCGACTTTCTGAACACTGACGATACTGAGCATTTAATTACACCGTCATTTCTGTTGTAGATGTTAAAACTATTTTACAACACACAAAAAAAATCGGTTGCAAAATTTGACTCCCACAGACAGGTGAGTTACATAAAATTTTGAGGTAATCTTACGAAATTCAGCATGAAAAAAACAGCTCTCTTTCAAGAAAGTAATAAATATTTCACTATGAAATTAACCATTAATAAAAAGACATTATAATGAGATAACAAAGAAAAAAATTTAATAATAGCTTACTAAATATAAGTTGTGAAATTTTTAGGTTGCTAAATGCTTCTTTTCCTTTTGTACCCAACCAGCTAAATTTTACTGCCAATTGAGTTGTCATTATTTTGAACAGCATCCGCTGTACCAAGTTTCCTAGGCTTATGCCACCGGTCTAATTACTTCATACTAAAAAAAATAAATAAACGTAGAATATAAATCTGAATTCACAAAATGTGCAATCGAAATACAGTGCTGAAAATGTGAAAATATGCAACAAAATATGAGAGAAAAATTAAAGCAAACAAATCATAAATAATGCTTTAATATAACTGAAAATATAATGATCAAAAGTAAACTAAAATATAAATTATACAACAAGGACGTGCCACTAACAACACAATATATTTACTAGAATATATTTTGTAACATTCAAAAACTTGTCTATTAAAATGAACAACTAATGTTACTTCTATACCATAAAATTTTTCTATGAACTCGAATAGGAAAATATTGCTGATCTACAATTTCACTGATCAAATACTCTATTTACTAGCTATAGTAAGATTTATCAGCTTTTCTTAACAATTTCGTAATTTAACATTGTATTTTGTTATATAGCGTTTCGGGTATGGCAAAATAAGAGAAATTTACATTTTAAGAAAACTGCAAAAATAACATTTACCTTATTTTTTGCATTATAAACAACAAATTACACATAAAATGGCTCCTATTTTGTAAAATTCCCCTTCTTTACTTTCTTAAACAGTAATTTTTTTCTTTCTAGATGCTCTCAGGAATTTCCTTTGATTTCATTTGACTTTGACGTATTGAATAAATATTAGACTAATCTTGTAAAACATTAATTTCATAGTTTGAATCTTTATTGTAAGCAAATTAATATGCATAATGGAACAAAGTTATATAATTATATATTTTTATTGTAGCACTAATTTGAAGCAACATTGAATTCTTATTAAAAGTTACAATTTATATGTTAACAGAATGAAGAAATAAGCTATTTCTTCATTCTGTTAACATATTCTACTTGGCATATTCCGAAATCAAATGCAAAAGAACAACAAATTATTTCATACAGATTTCACACCTTAAAGTTACAAATTCTAACATTTAGTTTGCACTAGTTATTATACTGTTAAATGCTTTATAAAGTGCAACTAAAACTATTTATTAGTACATCTAAAATCATCTCTCTCTATACATTTATATACATAATTATCTCATAGAAATTTCACATCTTAAAAAGTTGCAAATTCTAACATTTAGTTTGCACTAGTTATTATACTTTTAAATGCTTTATAAAGTACAATTAAAACTATTTATTAGTACAGCTAAAATCAGTAATACATATATATATATATATAGGGACACACACATATATATGTATAAATATATAATTTTTTTCATAGAAATTTCTCACCTTAAAAAGGTTACGAATTCTAACATTCAGTTTGCACTAGTTATTACACAATGATTTATAAAGTGCAACTGAAACTATTTATTAGTACAACTAAAATCAGTAATACAAATACACACACACACACATATATATATATATATATATATATATATATATATATATATATATTGTTTACTTCTGTAGCTTAAATTAAACGATTGTTACTTCAACATTAATAGCCATGAATGCAATTATTTTCTACCTAAAACTATATAAATTATACGATAAATAATGCTCAAAAATATTAATTTAGTCATTCAGTAATAGTTCAATAAGACTGAAAACACTACGTGTGAAATGTTTTGATATATATGCAACACATTTCTAATATTGATCGCTTCAATTTGAAATTTATTATGTCTTGCAAATGATAAAATTAAACTGACGGACGCTTAACAGTGATCTTCTGCATTGTTACGTTATTACTTAGAATAAAAATTCTCGATAATATAACATACTTAAGCAGAAGTAACATAAATCACTGAAGAGTGCATGTGTTGATAGTCAGCAATTAAGCCTACTCCACGATGAAGTAATGAAAAAGAAGTAATACTTGTTTTAAATATTAGTAATATTAAGATTACAGTGAAAAAGGGTACCTACGTTTATTCGAATTATTCCAAAATCTTCTAATAAAACTGCGCCGAAGCTTTGTTTTGGTATAGAATAGATCCAAATGAAGAATTCAGTTGCACCTCCTGAACAAATAACAGTAGCAGTGTATAGTTTGTTCATCAGGGTATAGATGGCGCTTTTCGACGAAGCTTCTCTATAAGAGCTCTATAAGATGTCTATATCAGTACCTTTTATAGAAGACGACCATACAGGCTTCATCTATTAGAGATCGAAACTTAGACGACTTATAGATGTATATAATACGTCTTAGATTTCTAATAGACGTCGAAATGAAGCACGACTATTAGACATCTATTTTTTTCATCTTCTAGAGTTCTATAGTACGTCCTGGATGTCATGTATGGATTTCGAGCTCTGATAGACGAGCATTAGCTCTGTGTGGGTGTGTGTGTGGGTTGGGTCGTAGTCGGTGAGGTTAGCTATTTCTTCGTTGTCTATTGAATATAATCTATTGTAGAAGTTAGATGCGAGATCTTTAATGTGTTGCCGAATGGGTTCGATTCTCGGATCCCTGTGGATAAGTACGTTTTTAAGGTACCAGGGAGCCTTCCAAATACCGCGGAGTGCTTTATTTTGAATTGTCTACAATCGCTGGATATGGGTGTCAACCGCTCAGCCCCAAACAGGAATCAAATTCGTATAACTTTGACCAAATCTAATTATAAATTTAGAAAATTAATATTTCTGGAAACCATACAGCTATCATAAGTATGTATAAATAATTTTTTAAATGCAAGATTAGATGAAATTCTAAAATGAGTTTTGCATTTACTACAATTCGCATATAAAAATGACAAATAATAAAAATCTATATAATAATGACAAATAACATGTCTTCATTTCCTTATAACTACACATGGGGCCATGTTACAAAGTGCAGAACATAATAAAAAGACATTTTCAATGTATGGCTTATGACACAATTAATTTACCAATCAAAAACATTTTTTGATCGAAGGCCTGTATGCACAGAAATATTTCCTGAATTATCTAAAATGGAATTTGGAAACCATACAGCTACCCAGTGAGACAAAAGTTTAGAAAAGGATCCAAATTAGTAAATAAAGTACAGATGTTTAAAGCTAAAAACTGAAAAGTCAAATTTAGAGAAATGCACTAGACGCAAATATATGAAAGTAACCATTCAGTTGTAATTCATAAATCTTAAATCTAGATACAAACAACATTTTCAGTATTTAAATGCAACTAAATATGACATACCAATTCAATTCTGATTTATAATAAGAAGATGATCTTCTTAGATCTACAGTGCTAAAATGCTGTAAGAGAAAATATGAATAATTAAGTGAGCATAATTTATTTTTTATGATTAAAAAATTAATCTACAGTGGCTCCCAAAAGTGTTCGTACACTTACGATTTTCAATGAAATAGGGGTCTATTCATTGATTAAAATGAATATTTCAGAATGGGTATTTAATAAGAAGATCTATAATCTATTCTTAACAAAACTACATGAAATATTTTGAAAACATAGTAAAACTTTATTTTTAAGAAACCAATAATCCAAAAGTAACAAAAACTTTATCTCACAAAAGTCATCGTACTCTTGTAAAAAATCTCTACATATTAGTAAATATTCTAATTTTTCGTTAAAATAATATTTAGTAGGATATCCTTTAGCATCCACAACAGCTTTTAAACGTCTGGGAATAGATTCCTTTAGTTGTTTTGCAATTTTTGCATCAATGTTCCTCCATTTTTCTATCATAATTGTTTTTAGTTCACTTTTCGTGTGAATGCCGTGTTTCCGTACTCGAACCTCCAGTTCTCTCCAAATATGTTCTATTGGGTTTAAATCTGGCGATTGAGGTGGTGTTTTCAAAACTTGTGGACAATTATAGAGACACCAGATGCGAACGTTGAGAGCCGTGTGCTTAGGATCGTTATCTTGATAAAAAACAAAGTTGATTTCAATACCCAAATTTTGAGATGATAATTTTAAATTGTCTCTAAAAGTATTTATAAAAACAGCATGATTCATTATGCCATCAATAAATACCAAATTTCCTAGTCCTGATGCTGACATTCACCCCCACACAAGGATACCTCCACCGGCATGCTTAACTGTTCCTACTAAGTTCTTGAGATTAAGTTCTTCATTTTTTTCTTCTCCGTACAATTATACGCCCATCAGCACCAAAAATGTTCATCGGAAAATAAGACATTATTCCAATAGATTCGGGGCTTATTTATCATTGATAGTGCGAAGGGAAGCCTAAACTTTGTTTTTCTCACTCGCAAAAAATTTTCTATGGGCAGAACGCCCATGTAATCCAGCTGTTCTGAGAACTCGTCAAACAATTTCAGGTGAAATTGAAGTAGAAAATGTTTCATTGAATTCTGCAGAAACTTTTACAGCACTCAAACGTGAATTTTTCACAAATTTTTTAATTATAAATCTCTGATCACGTTTTGTTAACTTTGCCGGACGGCCTTTTCTTACCTTGTTTTCTATCCAATTTTCTTCTTTAAAGCGTTTTTTCATATACTGCACAGTAGAATGGGATAAATTAAGTAATTTAGCAATATTCCGAACTGATTTACCACTACTATGATGAAAAATAATCAATTTTCGAATGCTGTTTGTTGTTTCTTTACGACTACGAGCCATTTTTAAATAATAAATAGAATATTACGGAGTAGGCAAGCAAAAATTAAAGCCAAACGATATTTTAAATGCCACCACAATTCAGAAATAAAAATAAAGTGCCAGACGATAATATTAATTATGAATTTATCCGAAAATATTTCAGTGTACGATGACTTTTGTGAGATAAAGTTTTTGTTACTTTTTGATTATTGGTTTCTAAAAAATAAAGTTTTCTATGTTTTCAAAATATTTCATGTAATTTTTTTAAGAATAGATTATGGATCTTATTATTAAATACCCATTCTGAAATATTCATTTTAATTAATGGATAGACCTCTATTTCATTGAAATTCGTAAGTGTACGAACACTTTTGTGAGCCACTGTATATATATAAAACAGTTCCGTAACTGACTCATTCATTCATCCACTGACTGACTGACATACAACGCACAGACCAAACCGCTGGACCTAAAAGGCTGAAATTTTGCATGGCGATTCTTCTAATAGTGTAGGGGTGCACTAAGAAAGATTTTTCAAAAATTCTTCTTAGATTTTTTAAAATTAAATTTTTAAGCTGTTTTTTAAACTTTTTTTACGTTTGCATTTAAAATAATACATTGAGGGTTATAAAATTTATGTCACGAGAAAGATCATAAAAATTCCTTCAAAATGAAATTTTTTTCGAATCTTTACCTCCCTTTCCCGATTTTTGGTGAATTTTTAAAGATTAATTTTTAGAATTTAATTTATTAAATGCTGATCACGTGATTTCTTTTTCTGGTACTTTCAATAAATTTATCGTCACGTGCGTAACAACTAAATAGACAAAAAACAATTATTTTTTCTCTTTCTAATGCAGCAGACGATTGGATATTATCCAAAAAAAATGCATATCCCTTACGATTTTTTTATAAATATATATATATAGATAGATATATATTTTACATCAATTGTATACATTGATCATCGCATTTATTATGAATATATATATTTATTTTTTGGCATAAATTGCATACCTTGACCATTGTATTTAATTTGAATGTACTCCGTAGCGAAGCGCGGGTTTTCAGCTAGTTCATAATAAAGACTGATTATTCAGACTTTTTGATTTCTACACCATGGGAGGATTACAGCACACGGCATGTTATCCCCTTTAATACAAGTAGAGAAGAATATCTACTTTCAGTCTATTTTCTTCCGAAAAACTAATACTAAGCAAGCACCATGCTGTAAAACCGACAAATTTATACCTATATAACTCCTCCAGAACCTGTACGTATTTTTACGTTTCTTACTCACAACAAAGAAGTTTCAAAATTGTAGGAAATGCAGCTAATGTGTCATCGAAGACAAAAAACCATTCAGATAGTTTCAAGAGAGCAGAAGATGATACATTCAAATATTTCTTGTCAAAAAAAAGTTCAGACAAGTTAAGTACTCACGCGAGAAGCAGAAAATGAAGTAGTAAGCAGCAGAAAACTGCCCGCATGAATATGTCAAGCTGTCAAATTATTGAAAAGCTAACACAACTGAAAAAAAAGTCAAGGTTTGGGAATACAATGGCGTGTAATGTGCAGCAGCAATTGTAAGGTAAATATGTAAGTTGAAACTAAAGCTCAAATTAAAAAAGGAAGTAATTGTAAGAGCGAATTATTGGAGTGAAAATAAATAGGCACGTGCCGAAGTTCAAGCAAAAGAGATGCCATTTTTTAAAAATATGTTGAAAAATATGTTTAAAAATAATGCAGTAGAATATGAGAAATTTTGTTGAATTTAAAGGTGTTGACATTTATTTTCTTACGAAACATAATATCTCTGTCCTGATATATGATGACGGTAATTATATTTTTTAATATATTAAGTTGAATAAATATGTATATACAGGAAATTTATAAAATTAACTAGTCTGGATTAAAATTACGATTCCGTATATATATATATATATATATATATATATATATATATATATATATATATATATATATATATATATAAATATATATGTATATATATACATGTATATATATATATATATATACATATATATACATATATATATATATATATATATATATATATATATATATATGTATGTATATATATATATGTATATATATATATACATACATATATATATATATATATATATATATATATATATATATATATATATATATATATATATATATATATATAATTAATTGAAAATCGTTATTTATTGCAGAAAGCCAATTCGGAAAATGGAAAAGAGGAAATTTCTGCACTAGGCCATGTCCCAGAAAGGGCTGTCGTCCAAATCAAGAAGATATATTGCAATATAAAAAGAAAATCTTTTATACTGGGGTGTGTTTCCAGCAGAATTTAAGGGATTTAAATTAATATGCAATTGGCGTCTATGTAGTTTATGAAATTTTCTTTCCAAGGTGATTAAAATTTTAATAAATCGCATTTCCTTTAAGTTTGAAATGTTTGATACTTGGAATCAAAATTTGAAGTAAGATTAGTTTACTTGACATAAATTTCCTTTATATACATATACTTACTCAACTTAATATATTAGAAGACATAATTACAGTCATCATAAATCAAGACAGACACATTACGTTTCAGAAGAAAATGAAAATAAACAACTTCAAAACTCAACTAAATTTTTCATATTCCAACACATTCATCAACTTATTTTAAAAAAATCATCTCTTTTGCGTGAACTTCTATACGTGCCTAATTATTTCCACTCCAATAATTTGATCTTTCAATTACTTTCTTTTTTAATTTGAGCTTTAGTTTCGACTTAAATATTTACCTTAAATTCTTGCTGTACATTACGCGTCATTGTATTTCCAAACCTTGACTTTTTTCAGTTGTGTTAGCTTTTGAATAATTTGACGGCCTGACAGATTTATGCCGGCTTTTCACTGCAATTTCTACTTTTATTTTCTGCTACTCGCGTGATGACTTAACTTGCTTTAATTTTTCATTCGACAAGAAATATTTGCCTCTTCTTCTCTATTGTAACTAACTGAATATCTTTATGTATTCCGTGACACATCAGCCGCATTTTCTCCATTTTGAAACTTCTTTGTTCTTAGTAAAATACGTAAAATAAGGTACAGAGCATAGATGAGTTAAGTAGGTATAATTATCTCAGATTTAAATATTCTGATAACATTTTTCTGTCAATTTATTAATATTTGAAACCTTGATTAGTTTGTAAATAACTGAATAGCTTTATATCTCTCGTGACACATCAGCTGCATTTTCTCCATTTTGAAACTTCATTGTTCTTAGTAAAATCCGTAAAATAAGGTACAGAGCATAGATGAGTTAAGTAGGTATAATTATCTCAGTTTTTAAATATTCTGATAACATTTTTCTGTCAATTTATTAATATTTGAAACCTGGATTAGTTTGTAAATAACTGAATAGCTTTATATCTCTCGTGACACATCAGCTGCATTTTCTCCATTTTGAAACTTCTTTGTTCTTAGTAAAAACCGTAAAATAAGGTACAGAGCATAGATGAGTTAAGTAGGTATAATTATCTCAGTTTTTAAATATTCTGATAACATTTTTCTGTCAATTTATTAATATTTGAAACCTTGATTAGTTTGTAAATAACTGAATAGCTTTATATCTCTCGTGACACATCAGCTGCATTTTCTCCATTTTGAAACTTCATTGTTCTTAGTAAAATCCGTAAAATAAGGTTAGAGCATAGATGAGTTAAGTAGGTATAATTTTCTCAGTTTTTAAATATTCTGATAACATTTTCCTGTCAAATGATTAATATTCGAAACATTGGATGGCTTTTAACTAACTGAATAGCTTTATGTCGTTCGTGTTGGTTCAGCTGCATTTTTTCAATCTTTACACTTTCTTGTACTTAGAGAAGCAAAATTACATTTAGTGTCCGGTTGGGTTAAATGGGTATAATTTTCACAGATTTTAAATACTCTGTTAACATTTTCTATGAAATGTTTAAGTTTTGAAACCTTGGTTGGTTTGTAACTTACTGAATAATTCTATGTTGGTCATACCACTTCAGCTGTATTTTCTCCATTTTGAAACTTCTTTACACTTAAAGATAATCATAAAATCCCGTTTATTGTCCGGTTGAGTAAAATGAGTATACATTTCAGAGTGTTTAGGTATTCTAATAACATTTTCCTGTCAAACGTTTTATATTTGAAACATTGGTTGATTTGTAACTAATTGAACAGCTTTGTCTTCCGTGATACCTCGGCATTATTTTCTCATTTAAAAATTTTTCTGTGCTTAGAAAGAGTCGTAAAATTACACATAGGTTAATTGGTAAACTGGGTACCAACTTCCCAATTTTTAGTTAATCTGATAGCATTTTTCTGTCAAATGTTTAATATTTGAAACCTTGGTTGGTTTGTAACTACAGAATAGGTTAATGTCTTTTGTTACACTTCAGCTGTATTTTCTCCATTTTAAAATTTCTTAATACTTACAAAGAGTCATTGGGTTAAATATGTGCAAATTACCCATATACTTCTTTGTACTTAGAAAGATTCGTAAAATTACATACAGAGTCTAGTTGGGTTAAATGGGCACACGCTTCATAGATTTTAGATATTCTGATGACATTTTCCTGTCAAATGTTTCTTATTTGAAACCTTGGCTGGTTTGTAACTAACCGAATGTCTTTATGTCTTCCGTGACACTTCAGCTGCCTTTTCCCCATTTTGAAACTTCTTTGTTCTTAGCAACGGCCGTAAAAGTATATAAAGTTTCCGGTTGTGTTGAATGGGTAAATATTTTATAATTTTTTGATATTCTAATAAGAATTTACTGTCAGATGCTTTGCATTTGAAACTTCGATAGGGTTTTCTTGTCATTTGATATTACGAGAATGAGAAAAGACTTTTACTAAGACAACATATATGACTGTGAGACTTGTTTCACAGTTATGTATACGTACAATTCAAATCAATCTCAAGCAGGGGGAAATGGATAAAATGTGGGGTGAAATAAGTAAATAATAATTTAATAGCCAAAATTGCAAAAGACAAATATAAAGAGAATATATAAATTACGAACTATTAAAAACTATTTTCGAGACTTTAAATATACACCAATGAAGTTATTGAAAATTCCATTTGCTTTTAAAAATTACCTTTGGCTGTATCAAAATTATTTGACATCCAATATTTATTGACAAAAATCCCATTAATATATGATTTATATTAACTTTCTGTTCTTTATGTACCTCTTAAAATGATATCTGTTATGAAATCATATGTAGGGTCTGGTTTGGTTAAATAGGTTCCAATTTACAATTTTTAGATAATCTGATAACATTTTCCTGTTAAATGTTTAACATTTGAAACCTTGGATGGTTTGTAACGTACTGACTAGGTTGATGTACTTCGTAACACTACAGCTGTATTATCTCCATTTTAAAATTTCTTTGTACTTGTAAAGAGTCATGGGGTGAAATGTGTACCATTTACCTATATACTTCTTTACGAGAATGAAACGCAATTTGTAATTACAAAAATGAAAAAAATAATTTTATAATTATGAGACAATATATAGGGTAAGTATGCCTAATATTAGACCTTGCCTAATATGAGACCCCAGCTCACAGGACGTATCAAGAGCAGCCGCCTGGCAACTGGAGCGTAAAACAGTAGTCTATTGCATCATTCGTAATCGGTAAGTCAGTCCACTGTTTGCAAGCGCACACAAAGGTGCAGTATATTTGTTTTCCCGAATGTGTGCTCGTCTAATTTTTTTGCATCACCATTTTCATTGGCTGTTTTCACATTCAAGGTAATACTGTTATTAAAACTGTTAGTATTGTATAGGTAGCTATAAATATGGAGTGTAAACACGCCTGTTTGTTTTTACGCTAACATCAATCCTAACCTAAAAATTTCCTTGGTGTGTTCAACAACATGGCCATGCCCAATATGAGACCCCTAAGCATGCCTAATATGAGATAGGGTCTCATATTAGGCATTTTAGTTTTCATTCTCACAGCCTTGTTTCCTCTGAAGCTGCAGATGCAATGGCGCCCAGGAGAAATCCACAATCATGTAGCAGTAGTGTCAATGCGGAAGGTATTGATCAAACAACAAGTTCAAACCAGTTCTTTTTGACTCCTGAAGAATTAAATCCCTTGCCTACGTTACCTGAGAAAAACAACTTGAAACCAAGTAGATCCTGTAAAGCCGATATTATCACATCATCGCACTATAAAAATAAATTGATTGATAGCATTAATAAAAAAAATTGCAGCATATTCGAAAAAAACTTCATTTCCTACAAGGAAAATAAAGGAATAGACCTAAAAGATAAAAAATCAAAGGATAAACAAGGAAAAGGAGATAAAGATAAAAAAGAAAATGATAAGGAAACAATAAAGGGAAATGGCAAAGGGGTCCCTACAGGAAGGGGAAAATTAAGGATGGATTAAAATACAACACTAGTTAAAAAACAGAGAACGAATAAACCTAATTATAGCTATGATGATCTCAGCTTAATTGAAGATGATGAAAAATTTTCTCTCTATGACACCAGTTATGATAACATTGATGAAAACGACACTGAACGCCTTTTTGTGGTTGTTTATTTTCAGAAGACAAACGGGGAGAGCAGTGACGTCAATGTAAAAGGTGTTTCAGGTGGGTCCTTGAAGATTGTGGAGCTGACGAACTTTTTATTTGTAAACAATGTGAAAAGTTTGAATCTAAAAACAAAAAGTAAACAAAACCTGCAGAGTAAACCAACTAATTTGTTTAAAATATGACTTTTCTTTGTTACTTATTAGTGAATTTAGGCAACTGTTATCTAATTATTGTGTACAGTTTTGATTTTTACGAACTTTTCAGTAATTCTAATTCATTTTTAGAGTTGTAGAATGGGGGTCTCATATTAGGACTACTTTTTTCAGACCCCCAAAATGGAACACTTGTGTTTATAATTTCTTACAAGTAAAATTGCAAGGTTATTTTCATTTTCTGTCACTGTTATATGTAGTTAAATATATGCATTCAAAGGATATCAAATTGGTACTATAATCCCTCACTTACTTTCCTAGTTATATATGAAAATCAAAAGGGGTCTCATATTTGGCATACTTATCTGTGAGATATGTTTCACAGTTATGTACGTACAATTCAAATCAATATCAAGCAGGGATAAATGGGTAAAGTGTGGGATGAAATAAGTAAATTATAATTTTACTGTTAAAATTTCAAATGATAAATTTAAATGGAGAATATACAGGTTGCCTCAAAAAACCTTAATACATTTTAAAAATTTATAAAAAAAAGTATACAAGGTAGGAACTGGAAATTCACATATGTGTTACCGCATATATTTGATTTTTTTCTGTATCAAAAAAGTTCAACAGAGGGCGCTAGTTGTTCCATGAAAGTAAAAGTTGAAAAATGGCTAAAGTTGTAAATCGTTATTTTTCTGTCCCACAAATTTCTTACTTACATCCCAAAATCATTTGGTAACAAGATGGTGCACTGCCTCACTGGGGAATGATTTTACGAGCCTTTTTTAATGAGGAATTTCCAAACAGTTGAATTGGACGAGATGGTCCTATCCAATGGCCGCCTCGATCTCCAGACACATCTTGACTTTTCTTTGGGATTTGTGAAAGACAAAGTTTATTCTACAAAAGTGGGCAGTCTTAAAGAACTGAAAAAACGCATAATTGCTGCAATTTTATGTGTTACGGAATACATTTTGGAACGCACATCGGCTGAAATGGCTTACCGAATGTATATTCTCCGCGCCACAAACGGAGCACATATTGAAATTTATTAACTGTACTAAAAATAACTCTAATACATAAGGTAACACGTACGTGAATTTCTTGCTCCCACTATGAGTACTTTTTTTATATAAATTTTTATTATGTGCCAAGGTTTTTAAATTACGAACTGTAAAATACTAGGTTTGAGAATTTAATTAAATAGATGCTATTCAAAATTCTATTTGCTTTCAAAAACTACCTTTTTCTGTATCAAATGTATTTGACATCCAATATTTTTTTAATAAAATACCATTGATATATAATTTATATTAACTTTTTGTTCTTTATGTACCTCTTAAAATCATATCTGTGTAAATGTTGTTCCGTAAATGGCAAATAACAAATATTTTCAGTTAATAATTAACTTTTATAGAAAGCTTGTGTTCTCTATAAATAAACCAGCAGCCACGTTAATACCAGAAGGAATGTTGTGTATGCTTTATGTGGGTAGAGCACTAACTAAGGCTCGTCACCCCTGCACTAAACATCTTTATTTATATACTCGTCCTAAAATTAATTTTCACCGGAATTCTCGAAATACTTGCATCGTAATAACGCAATTCAATAGTTTCATATATCAACAGTTAATTCCTGAAAGAAAAAAAGTCGTAACATAGGGTATGTTAGACTGCAGACAAACAAAGAATAGTTAAATGTGTGAAAGTATTATTGCTCAAAAACTATCAGGCTGTAGTATTTTATAATTTGTTATAGCAAACGCTTCTGGCTTCGTAAATCATTGTTTCACTATATATAACTACAAATTAACAATA
>OU015499.1:56296197-56378697 GCA_907164885.2 Dolomedes plantarius
AAACAGCATGCACAATTTAAAGTAGATGTTCAAAGTGTCCACCGTGCATGTCGAGGCAGGCTTAAGCACGCCGTGGAATGGCTGTCATCACTTGTTGCAGCATCGCGGAGTCCACCGAAGTACAAGCAGCATGCAGACGAGCAACTAAGTCCATTTGTGTTGTCACTACGTCTCGATACACCAGTTCCTTGAGATGGCCCCATAGGAAAAAATCCATCTGTGTAAGATCTGGCGAACGTGGTGGCCATAGAACTGGACCCCCACGTCCGATCCAGAGGCCGGAGTATTCCATAACCAGCCAACCACGTACAGGAGCACAGAAATGCGCTGGAGCCTCATCATGCTGGAACCAAAGTCCCTGTATTGCCGCTAATGGTATGTCATCGAGGAACTCGGTTGAGATCTCATTGAGAAACACCAAGTACGACTGTCCCGAGAGCCGTTCAGGCAACAGATATGGTCCAAGCAGGCGATCCCCGAGTATGCCTGCCCACACGTTAAGAGACCAATGTTCCTGATGTTTCTACGGCCTGACCGCATGCGGACCACATATGGCTGTTGTGATGGTTGAATACCCCATCACGAGTGAAACATGATTCATCAGTACACAGGATATGTGCAATGAAACCAGTATCTGTGTTCTGTTGCTGCAACAGCCATTCACAGAAGGCCACGCGTATCTGAAAGTCATCTGGTTTCAGACCTTGCACGGTTGTGTACCGAAATGGGAGTAGCCTCTCAGACCGTAAAAGCCTGTGCACAGTACTTTTACTCGAAGTCATCTCACGGGCTAATGCGCGTGTGCTTAAATCGGACGTCTCTTCTACCCGCTGCAGTATTGCATCCGCCTGTGCTACCGTCAGGCCGCTCCGCGGTCTTCCAGTATCGTGAACATTGGCTGTTGGCAAGACGCTTCACGTATTTCACAGTCTGTCGTCCAGCCTACGGATGACGTTGACATCGGGAGGACGGCGGGACGGATATCGACGGGCACACTCCCTAGCAGTTCGTAAGGCATTTCCATTACATCGGCCGTACATCAAGTACATGTCGCAGCAGTCACGAACGGAGTACATGGCCACCATACGAAGACTACCGGTAGCTGCAAGATGCAGCCTTTTATATACCAGTTCAACGGCGGCTTAACGTCATTCCATGGCGCGCGCGTATGCATGACGCGATATGCGCGGCGAACGTTTTAAACATTATCGTCTGGGAAGATATGCAATAATTGTTGTTGATATGTCCAATAAAGTGTTTTTTCTTGCACCGGCAGTGACGTCATACTTTGTTTTTCATATTTTTCTCGTAAACTATGGATCGTACAGGAACGCTTCTTTGGGCAGTTTTTATGTACTCCTACCGAGGAATCTAGCTGTGCAGAGTTTATGCGGTCGTTTTGGGACACCCTGTATATATATATATATATATATATATATATATATATATATATATATATATATATATATATATATTTGTAAGCGGTTATTTTGTAGCACCTAGCTCAGACCGTCGTGTCAAAACGAATTCTTTTAGTTTTTTGTCATTTGATTCAGCCATATTAATTATAAACGTTTTTCTGAATATGACACCATGGCGAAACCACTTGTGTTTGATTATGTTTCTTTGCTTTACCCACGGCTGATGAGCCCAGCAAAGACAGATGATTTTCTTGATATCTTTTTGACTTTTTTCAGTCTAATTGCTTGACATTTTGTCTTTTGGGTGTTGATTCACCTATATTTCTATCTTTGGGTGCTAATGCACCTGTGTTTTTGTTCTTTTTGTGTTAGCTGCTAGGCTGCGTCATGCCTAGGCTATAGTATTTGCAAACTTTAGATAAATGATGTGTGTATATATATATATATATATACATAAATATGTATAAATATATATATATATATATATATATATATATATATATATATATACATATATGACGAGCTTAAATTCTCGCCCTCCCTCCAAACTCGTTCCCACTAATAATTATAATAAATCTATGCAGTCAGGAACATCGTAGGCCTGTGGAATTAAACACATTTAATGTACAACTAAATCTTTTATTTAAATTACTAATTAATAACCCGATTCAATCTGTGCCATTTTCGATCTCTCATCTCGTGACGCGAGCTACCTCTCAATTCGGAATCCAAGAACGCTATATTAAACCTTTTGTTAAAATCTAAGCGCAAAACCTTCGCGCATGCCCAGTGAAAACTTCTAGAACTCACTCCACGTCAGGCATTATGTAACAGTTTTACTCCTCGACGCCTATGCTTGCTCTAAAAATACATTTGTTCGCCTGACCACAGACGCGTGTCAAGGTTACATTTCAAAAAGGGATTTTCTTTCCCAATTCACGCGAAGCATTTCGAACTAAGCTCTGTGAAAATGATGGTGCTCTGTGCGAAATAATAAATTATCCTGAAGCCACCTTTAATTTTAACTTGATTAATCCTGACTGACACGCACACACACACACACACACACACACACATATATATATATATATATATATATATATATATATATATATATATATATATATACTCTGTCACAAAAAATTCGAGCTACTATCACGAAACTTGGCAGAAATGTAGTCTGGTAAGAGGTATGCAAATGATTAAAATTTCGACGCCCATGAGACAAGTGGAAGCGCGCTATGCGCATATAAGATGCGTAGCTGGGAGAGTTTGAAAGCATTATTGCTCATGCCACAGGGTTATTCAAACAAATCTGTCGACTTGGATGGATGGTATTGTGAATAGAGATGCCTCTGAGACGTAACCGGCGACAGTACGAACAATTGTCGGACTTTGAGAGGGAGCGTATAGTTGGCCTCAGAGAAACTGTTTGGTCGAACAGGCGTATCGGCCGTCACCTCGTGTGGAACGATATGGTAGTCGCTCGGTGTTGGCAACAATGGATCACGGAAGGGATATTCTACCGTCGAGGAGGGTCAGGGCGTCCCAGAAACACATATGCGTTCGAGGATCGCGCAATCATAAGAGCACGTCCGCACCAACAACCAAGAATCGCTAGAATCGGTTCGACGCCATTTAACACCTTTCAGACATCCGGTGGTATCAAGGGAAACCATTCGCAGACGACTGGCCGACGCATGTATAAGGAGCCGACGTCCATTAAGACGTCTACCACTGACCCCACATCATAGGCAGTGTCGATTGGATTTTTGCCAACCTCGGGCAAGCTTGAGTGTGACCGACTGGAGGCGTGTGATCTTCAGCGATGAATCCCGATTCAGTCTCAATGCTGATGACCAGCGCATACGCGTTTGGAGTTGGCCAGGCCACCTGTCCGATCCGGCATTTGTTGTCGAGAGGCATACGGCGATTACACAAAGTGTGACAGTATGGGGAGCGATTTGTTGGGACACAGGATCACCTCTAGTCGTCCTTCAACTCACTTTGACGGCACGCAGTTACGTGGACGAGATTTTAACGCCAGTTGCACTGCCTATGGTATCAAATCGCCCAGGTACCATTTATCAGCAAGACAACGCTCATCCACATACTGCGTGACTATCCCTACAATGTCTTCAAGGATATGACGTACTCCCATGGCCTGCCAGGTCACCAGACCTCTCGCCAATAAAGCACGTCTGGGACGTGCTTGCAAGGCAACTTAAGACGTCCCGGAATACTGGTCCATTAACTGCCAGTTGCAAAGATTATGGCATGATCTTCCGCAGGAGGTCATAGATCATTCCGCAGGAGGTCATGCCCTCGTTGATTCGATGCCACGCCGTGTTTCGGTTTGTATAGCTGCCAGAGGGGGATTTACTACTTACTGATTTGTAACATTTTTCATGCCATTTCTTCTTAATAAAACGGTCTGTTCTTCTGAATTTGTAATCATTTGCTTATCTCCTCATGCACTACATACATGTTAAGTTTCGTGATAGTAGCTCGTTACATTCTGGGTTCATATATTTTTTGGGGACAGTGTATATATATATATATATATATATATATATATATATATATATATATATATATATATATATATATACACTCATGGACAAAAAAATTAGCGCACCAATTAATAATTGCGGGATCGTAACGAAACTTGCAATGAAGGTACATGTCGGGGAGATATGCAAATGATTGCGCATTACGTATAGCCGGTAGAGGGCGTTGAACATCGTACTCTGTGGAGTATAAAACAGGTAACCAAAGCTTGTTTGAGTGTGTTGAATCATTTACAAAGGAAGAGCTGAGATAGACATGCCATTACGCCGTGTTCGAAGACAATATAAGCAGTTGCTGCAGTTTGAGAGGGGAGAACCGTCGGGATGAGGGAAGCTGGGTTATCAGCTAGGCGAGAAGCTCGTCAATTAGGCCGCTCTGATTGTGTTGTGAGGAGGTGTTGGGACCAGTGGACCCGAGAGATGTCATGTACACGAAGACCAGGCTCAGGACGCCCTCGACAGACCAGTCGTCGAGAAGACCGCCACTTCGTAAGAAATGCACGAGTACAGCCAACTACTTCATCGGCCGCCATCGAGGCACAGGTAGCACCTTCACTAGGGGCCTCTGTGTCTTCTCGAACCACACGAAGGCGCCTGGCTGAAGGGCAGTTGGTATCGCGGTGCCCATTACGTGTGCTGCCCTTGACGCCCACCCATCGACGCCTCCGTTTGGAGTTTTGCCGCGCACGAGGAAACTGGACTGCAGCGGAATGGAACCAGGTCGTCTTTAGCGACGAATACAGATTCAATCTCGGCAGTGATGACAATCGTGTTCGTGTGTGGAGAGCCCGTGGTGAACGCTTCAATCCTGCCTTTGCTGTACAGCGACACATCGCTCCCACAGATGGTGTGTTGGTATGGGGTGCCATTGCCTACAATACACGGTCACCTCTAGTATTATTCCATGGCACCATGACAGCCCAGCGGTATGTTCATGAAATCCTGCAACCACATGTGTTGCCACTCATGCAACGGCTCCCAGGAGCCATTTTTCAACAAGACAATGCTCGGCCTCATACGGCAAGGGTGTCACAAGACTGTCTCCGCACTGTTACTACCCTTCCTTGGACTGCCCGATCCCCATATTTGTCTCCAATCGAGCATATCTGGGATCATTTGGGACGACGAGTTGGGCATCCCACGAGTTTGAACGAACTAGAGGCAAGGTTACAGCAAATATGGAACGAAATGTCTCAAGACATCATACAGAACTTGTATGACTGAATGCCCTATCGTATCGCATCGTGCATTCGCGCTAGAGGGGGTCCAACGAAGTATTAACTCCTCCGTTCTTTTGCCTTTTTCTTTGAAATAAATTATCCTTTTTCTTTGATTTTCTTATCATTTACTTATATCAAAGTAGTCATAACATATGTAAAATTTCGTTTCAGTTTGACGACTCATTCTTGGTGCGCTAATTTTTTTGTCGATGAGTGTATATATATTAACTTGAAGGAATCTCTGAGAATTTGATATGCAATCCTTGGTCAAGAAAGGGAATCAACATATTTTTTTTTCAATTTCCGGAACGAATGAAGTGTTGTTTATGTAAGTCAAATGTAAGCTTTGATTTGACTGTAAATGCGCAGTTTGGAGATAGATTCATGGAATATATTTTGGAGTTATTTTAATGTAACCTTTAAATGCACATTTCATGATACGTGATATAAAACTCCAGGAATTTACGTATACAGAGGTAACACATGATAGTTTGTACCGGCATCGTATTTCAGATGTGCACAGGAATCTTAAAATGGAGGGAAATATTTGTTTATAAACTTTAACAGATATACAGCTACTATGGTCCAGAAAATAATGCAAACTTTCAGTGTGAAACATGATTAGATTTTAGAAATTGTATACAAAAATAAACAATTTATTATTTTTTAACGTGGAATTTCATTCCTCCATAACGGTCCTCCGAAAAGCAAAATTTAAGACGCTATAACCGTCCGTCCGTATCTCGCGAGTTTTAATTTTGGCAGCGTACCCAACCCAGTCTATATCGCTTGGGCAAGCAGTAAACAGTTAAAAAGGAATGTACAAAAATGCGTCAAAATTTTGACACACGCACATATATATATATATATATATATATATATATATATATACACTGAAGTGCCACTGAATTAGGGATACCTACCTAGTAACGAGTTGGGCCTCCTCTGGCCTTGATAACGGCTGCCACACGACGAGGCATAGATTCAACAAGTTTCTGGAAACGTTCCACGGGAATGGCTTGCCAAATATTGGCTAAAGCTGTCCATAATTCAGTAAGGTTCTTTGGTGCTGTGTGATGGTCTTTCACGCCTTGTTCCAAAACATCCCAAAGATGCTCAATAGGATTTAAGTCTGGGCTTCTAGGTGGCCAATTCCTGACAGAGAAGTCAGAGGAATGCTCATCCAACCAGCCAGTAGCCAACCGGGACTTGTGAGAGGTGCAGTTGTCTTGCTTGAAAACTCCATTACCGCGCGGATAACAGAACACCATAAACGGATGGAGGTGATCACCCAGCAACTCTACGTACCGAATTGCATTGAGGGAGGTTGGTACACGCACAAAAGATCACAAAATGTGCCACGAAAAAACACCCCAGACCATGATTGAGCCACCATGCCCTTGTACAGTTCCAGCCAGGCATTCAGGATCCATGGCTTCATGAGCCTGACGCCATATTCTCAGCCTCTCGTCGGCGTTAAGTAGTCGGAATCGAGACTCATCACTCCATGCTACTCGTTTCCAGTCCTCTACACTCCAGTCTCTGTGCTCTCTTGCCCAGGCAAGACGTGCAGCCCGATGGCGAGTATAGAGCAATGGTACTCTCGTAGGTCCACATCTCCCGAAACCCATACGGTGAAGCGAGCGTTGCACAGTTCGTTTACTGACTGTACGACTGGGTGGTAATTTCAGCTAATGTTTGGCTTCGCTGGCTACGTACAATACGCCTGAGCCGTCTCTCACCACGCACTGCCAAGGCTAATTGTCCTTTGCAGTTTGCCCGATAGCTAGTTTTTTTTCCACCATCCATGTATTATTGGTATACTCTTGACACTGTCGACCTTGAAAATCCTAGCTGTCTGACGATTTCGGAAATTGAATGGCCCATACGTCGCGCACCTACGATTTGTCCGCGATCGAAGGCGTCTAAATCAGTCAGTTTACCCATACTGGCAATTCCAACAACTAATTCAGAACAACCACAGTACGCGCTATATATGCAGTTACCACAGCGCCCTCACTTGCGCATACATGATGCGCAGCGCTACACAATTTGCATAGGCTTTGCTATCCCTAATTCAGTGGCACTTCAGTGTATATACACACACACACACACACACACACACATATATATATATATATATATATATATATATATATATATATAAAATGCGTCAAAATTTTGACGGTAAAACATGCAAAATTTGATTTTTAAAAAGTATCACATCAAACTGCGTAATACCTAAAGTTAACTGATTAAAAAATAGAGAAAAAAAGCTTTTTACACGACTTGCATAATATTGTGATCCTGCAAATCACTTTATAAATTTAAAATTCAGAAATTACCAATAAATTAATATATGAAAAAAATGCATTTGAAAAGGTTATTAGATTTTTAATTAATATACCAATTCCTATCAATATATACGTAACCTAACTAAAGTGCTTGATTCAAAATTAAGGGAAAGTAAAAATGCACTCAATCATGTTATTATGCATTTAATATAAACAAATGAGACAAAATATGAAATATTAAATTTTTTACACTATCATATTCTACCGCAAGGAATCTCAATAAAAAAGTCACTAATAATTTAGAAAAATATACCAGTTATTTCATTATTAACTCAACCATATGACACTGTGTTATTAAAAATAAAATTGGTAACTATTAAGAACATGATATGGTTTTTCTCCAAGCCGTTTTTTACGCAAAATATTTGGCGTGTTTGTGGGTTTGTCAGAAAGAGCAGTACTAATTTACACAAAAAAGTTCTTTGATTTGTAATGTCACATTGGCGCTATATGGCAACAGGTTGGTGACCGTATCATGCTGTTTATATTACCAAAAAATTAACTGGCTAACCACTTTTGGGGAAAAAAATATTTATATAATGCATGCAACCACATGATAATATGTGTAACTTGAAACTAACTTTTGAATAAACAGTGAAAAAGTTATATATATTTAAATAATGCCCAATCAAACCCTAGTTGGTATAATAACATTTACTTATTAATAAAAAAAGAACTAAGACGTATTGAACTAAAGTATAATGAATTAATATTCAGTTTTAATTAATGAAGCAATCAATAACATAGAAAAAAATTAATTAGTGAATTAAGTACGGTAACGTAATTATTTAAACAATGTGCACTATCGTATAATATATTATCTAAATAAACTATTGGTCAATTTAGAAATTACATAATTGTAAAATAAACATGAAATGATCATACTTATGATAATAAAAGAAGTATATAAATAAATTTTTAAAAATGTAATCGCTAGTTAAATAGTGTATACTAATACCTCATGTAGGTTATTATCTGAATAAACCAGCGTCTTTATAAATTAGAATAAATAATAACCTAAACTCTTCTTTGAGTACACAGCGTATAATCGTTTAATTACATAGGCTGAATATTTGAATGTATGTGGTATGATTAATAAATTTAGTCAAAAGATGTATCATCGTATAATTACTCATCGTATAATTACTCAAAGCAAATTTCACTTTAATTAGATATACAGTAACCACCGCTTATAGTGATCAGTGGTTATAAGAATCAACCGTTTATAAGAATCAATATCGCAAAAACGAAAACAAATGTATTATTTCCATGTTAAAATTTCCGCTTTAAAGAATCAATCCACCGGTTATAAGAATCAGTTTGCAATCTTCGCCTTCCTTTCATTTTTCCAAAAAATGCCACTTGAACTCTCAAAAGGTACGAAATTCTTTCTTAAGTTTTTGAAAAGAAAGATTCATAAAACTTTGGGGTGGAAAACAGTCGTAAAATACATTCCTTTAGACATAACATAAGAGTTTCTCCTTATACGTTTTTGCTAAACACTGTCTTATTAGCTACCCAGGGGCATCTAACCCGCCCGGGTCCGATTTCACTTTTCTCCAGACAGGCACTCCTTTTTTCCCACCACTTACTTCCTGGTTGCGGATTTCTGGACCCTCAAACACATAAATCTTCCACGAAGTGTCCACCATCACTTACGCAAACGGGACAGTGGATTCAGCATTTCAAACCGTGAAACGTAAACGGATCCATTTTGCTGAATCAGATGAACCAGATGCTGAATCAAACGTTTCACGGTTTGATTCAGAATCAAACCGTGAAACGTAAGCTATAAAGTGAATCTTCGTCTGAGACTGTAATAAGCATACGTCGCTAGTATTCACTTTAATTTTCTAACAAAATTGCCAGTTAGTGTTAGAACTTTTTGATAGTCGAATTCAAATATGATAAAAACAAGGAAAACTCTTAGTTTTTCTGAAAAACAGAACTTGTTAATTAGATATGATGTTCTTCCAAAGTGTAGTCAAAGAGAAGCTGCCTCTTGTTGACTTTATAATCATGTGTTGTTACTTATAGGTCTAGAAATTGAGTTATAGTATTTGTTTAGAAATTGAGTATTTTTAAAATTATAAAAAATAATTTTAATAAATGATAAATAACGTAAATTAAAGAGTATTTAATGGTAAATTATGTATATATGTGCCTGTGTGTTTATATATATGTACAAGTATATATTTGTGTATGTGTGCCTGTCCAAAGGGAAGTTTCGGCTATAAGAATCAACCGCTTATAAGAATCAAAAACAGTAATAACAAACGTGATTCTTATAACCGGAAATCACTGTACGTACATTCTGTAATACCCTAGTGGTGATTACTCCTCAGTCAGAGATATACATTATTCTATTATAATGTATATCTCTGAGTATGAAATTTGTGTGTATATATATATATATATATAAGTATGGGTGTATATATATATATATATATATACATATATATATATATGCAATAATTGAAAATATATACAAAAATTAAGTAACTTGAGGATTATGATAACATGATAACATGAAACATTAATACAATAATTGAGTTCTTTGTCTGTAGTAAACTGAACGAACAAAATCATTATATAGCATAAACAGTAAATCAATTATATGAGGTGTCTAAAAGATGATTTTGAATCTGCTTTGACACTTGGTGAAAGAAGAAAATTATTAAATGAAATAAATGGACACATTTCTACAGAAGAAGAGACTGTTAAATCTTTTTTTAAAAGCGTTGCCAAATAGTACTTTTCAAAACCAATTTCGAAAATTAATGACGTCAGCTGAATATTTGACACTTTATCGCTAAAAACAAAGCTAAATAATACAACACAACAGCATTTGGATTTTTACATTACCATATATTCATGAAAAACATCCTTCAAAGCAGCATTCTTTAATACTCAGATGAAAGCTGAATAAAGTTTAAGACAAACAGCCACAATCTAAAATCACCTCAATCCATCATACTGCATTACTAAAATATGACTCTTATGATTCTTAAACCCATCTTTTCTTATTTTAGTATGCAAATTGTTATGTTTAGAAAGTAGAGATAAATTAACGCTATTAAAAATTTTGTTTGTAATTAAGGAAAAGTTCAAGTCTAAAAACACACTAATTCATTATCCTTCCCCGTAAATTTAATTTTCCATATTTTTAATTTGCTTTCATAAATTTTAATGCATCACTTGCATCAGGCATAAAAGTACAAGTTAAGAAAAATTATTAAAGGGTATTATAATCCTAGCTAAAGAATGAAAGATGATCATATCTCACATTATGTGCATATGATTTTGAAAAAGAATATCACCTTTTTTTCTTCTTCCTCTCACATGCATGGTGGATCGTCGCTTATATAAGATGAATTTAAAGAAAAAAATATCCTAATTTCACATCATCTCATCCAGATGATGGATAGTATGAGTCCGTGAAAGTAATTCAAATAAAGCTTAATTTTTACGAATTTTTTTCTCTTGGTATTACTCTGTTATTTAAATAAAGCGAGAATGATGTTAAGTTATTTTATGAATGGAAATAGCTCATCTTTTGACAAGTTTCTGAAAGACTTTTGTGCAGTTAATCAATTTTTAACTTACAGGAGGCAGTTACATTACACACACACACACATATATACATATATACATAAAATGTATATATATATATAAAACATACAAAATAAAAAAGTTTTTTAATTTCCAAATTCTTTTTCTTTAAAATTGCTTGGGCGTAAGCAAACTAATTTCATTTTCGTTTTAAGAACAAAGGATTTGAGCGTAACCTAAAAGCATATATAGGTAATCAATATATCATCCCTTTAATCCCCAGTATCGTGGACGCTAAATATTATATAACAGTCCACGGGACTCCATCCCAGAGAACTGACCTGGGGGCCCTCGTCCAATCAATGCAAAAGTGCAAGGATCATGTGACAACGACCCCATGAAGTTTTAAAAGAACCACCAAGGTTTTGGCCGGGTATTTTTTCTCTCTTCTTCGTTACTTTTCTGTGTCTCTCGCGTCCTTCTGTCCGCGGACTGCCTCCGACAACTCTACAATATAAACTCTGTATTCTTAAGGCTGCTATGTACTAAGAAAAAAATCGTATTTCCCTTTTCCTCTTCTTTCAGACTCTTGTGGTGGAAGGAGTCCAGTTGACAGTTCGAGAATGCCACCCCCTTTAGGATTGACATTTTGAGGGATTGTAATGGCTCTCTCTCTATAGGGGGGTTAAACGCTGCCCCCAAATTTTTTATTTAAAATATATTTTTGTCAACTATTTACAGGTACATAAATGCTGATAATCAAATAAAATTGGTATTGTCAGATAGCCTGAACTTTTCTGCAAAGCGCTACAGGATTCATTTTATAAATTTCGTCTACCGAAGAAATTAATGAGCGTTTAAAACACACTATACCAGATTTTTTCCCCGAATAATTTAAACTTTAAAATATGCATTGCATTTTAAAAAAAACGAAAAATGTACACAAATGTAAAATTTCTTACTCTATAACGGAGTACAATTTAAAAAAAATTCTTTGAATCCAAGTCGGCAATCCGTGGACAAATTTTCTCCATTGGTTAACATTGAGGTGAGCGAATCCAATGGGGTTAGTACACAGCAGCCTTAAGCCCCAGCGGAAGATTCCGGTGGCTGGCGAATTTACGTCTATGTCGTCAGAGGCCATTTGTGTCACCCTCGTTTTGTAGTGTACATCGCCTTGAAGTTTAATTCCAGAGAATAAAGTAGTTCAAAAGAATACGTATGGCCTATTTTTTCATCGATTGTCTATCTGTGTTCTCCACTCCGGCCATTTCTACGGATAAGTGATATACCCTGTTTAATTTCACCGCCTGTGGCTTTCCCCCTCGTGTGACTGCAGTGTTCCGGAATCCATGGTGTGCGGGGGGGGGGGAGGGATGCTACATATATATATATATAATGTGTGTCTGTGTCTGTTTTGCCAGAAGTGTGTTCTTTATTCCGAGACTTACTTCAATTCATGGTGTCACTTACAAATTATATTTTATTAATGCACTTGCGCTTTTTCATAATATTTATATTTACACTTAGGCTAACTCTATGTAGGAATTCTATGAGTAATATTTTCGGGGACATGTGGAATTTGAAAGCTTGCGGTTTTAGGACAGTTACCAAATACAGAGATGTGAGGGAAAGAAACTTAATTGTTGACGACCTAATGATAATTCTTAGTATAGGTAGGGTTCACTTTTCGAATTTTAGGGTTAAGTGTGATGATATAATTTCGTACTGATTCTATTTTCTATAGCAGACACAGTTCCCGACGTTTATGTATGTATGTGTGCATATATTATATTTCAATACGGAGGCCTTTGTCCCTTTAAACATTCGCCGCGGACATGCTGGCCTCTTTATTATGGAAGCACCATATAGGTGGACCAGCATCACCCCCTATGAACCGGTCCCGTAATTTTTAACCGAGTCAAGTGACCAAACCGGACACATTTGACCCCGCAATTCCAGAGGGATTTTGGAAACTTTGAAGACATTGCATCTACGAGATATTTTTCCCTTGCACCAGCAGCCGTTAGTGTACACGTCGGTGGATTTGTCGGCGATATATATGTATATATATATATATATATATATATATATATATATATACATATATATATGTGTGTGTGTGTGTAATATATTAAATATTAGGCCCTCCATTCTAGCATTTAAATTCCCTTTCCTAAATCCAATCCCCAGTAGCATTAAATTATCGCTACAAAACCCTTAGCAACAGAACTTCCCAGAAATCGCATGCCTTTGCAATTCTACACGTGTACATATTAGAATTCAGGCGTGGGTCCGCATCGCGAGCCCCAATATCAGCTGACCCTGCAAAATAATAGTCACATGTATCTCGCCTCTCACGCTTAAGGTTGAAAAGTGATATTCCCTTCCGTGCTGTCTTATATAACGAACGTACTTTTGTAACTCTAATAAACGATTCGACCCGAGTGCTTCAAAATTTAATTTCATTCCTTTCAGGCTGAGACTAGCTCCTGCCATGTAAATATGAGCTAGTTTCTCCTTCAGATTATAATTCAAAGATGTAATGGATATATTACACACACACACACACACACACACACTCACACACACACATATATATATATATATATATATATATATATATATATATATATATATATATATATATATATATATATACTAGCTGAAAACCCGCGCTTCGCTACGGAGTACATTCAAATTAAATATAACGGTCAATGTATGCAATTAATACCGAAAAAAAATAAATATATATATTTATAATAAATGCGACGATCAATTTATACAATTGATGTATATATATATATATATATATATATATATATATATATAAATCGTAAGGGATATTTATTTTTTTTGGATAATATCCAATCGTCTGCTGCATTAGAAAGAAAAATAATTTTTTTGTCTATTTAGTTGTTATGCACGTGACGATAAATTTATTTAAAGTACCAGAAAAAGAAATCACGTGATCAGCATTTAATAAACTTAATTATAAAGATTAATCTTTAAAAATTCACCAAAAATCAGAAAATCGAGGTAAAGGTTTGAAAAAGATTTCATTTTAAAGGAATTTTTATGATCTCTCTCGTGATATAAATTTTATAACCCTCAAATTATTATTTTAAATGCAAACTTAACAAAAGTTACAAAAACAGCTTAAAAATTTAATTTAAAAAAATCTAAGAAGAATTTTTCAAAAATCTTTCTTAGTGCACCCCCTACACCATAAGAAGAAGCACAATGCAAAATTTCAGCCCTTTAAGTCTAGCGGTTTGGTCTGTGCGTTGTATGTCAGTGAGTCAGTTACGGAACTGTTCATATATATATATATATATATATATATATATATATATATGTTATGGCCAATATCCGAAGTCCGACCATTTCGCGAAATGGCTGGCCACTTCTAGGATTGGCCAAGTGACTTGGCCAAAGCCCGGAAAAATCCAGAATTTACGTTTAATTAGGGCTTTTGCTGCCCAGTTCGCGACTCACCCTTACAATCGATGGCAAGTTTCAGAATGGCCGAAAAAAATATTGTCCTTTTCTCTTTGATTTTGAAGTAATTTTCTCTAATTTGATTAAAATAAAGGGATTTTTACATGTGTTTTAATAAGAGTTAGAACTGATACCATCAAATCCCGTAACTGCATGATCCATCTCCGTTAAACTTCTAGAATTCGTGAACTCGCCAGTGATTGTCCAGCTCATCGCGAATTGGCTGACCAAGCTTTTGGGCTTTGGCCAAGTGACTTTGCCAAAGCTAAAAGTGGCCAGACTTCGGACTTTGGCCTTAACATATGTTTATAGATGCAAGAATTAGATCTAGTAATTATTATTTTCAATGAGTCACTTTGAGTGCGACCTCACTTTGTGTACCCCTAACTTTGAGTACGACCCCCGACGAATCAGAATCATGGTTTGCAGAGTTACCGGCTTCTCGGCCAAAGTCCTGCTGGACACGTTTGCTGCCCAGGTTGGCAATCCTACGGAGAAGAGCGTTTTTCAGATTTCCTCAGTACTACTCGCTGTGTGGAATCGACACTTGTTGGTCGTTAAGTTAGAAAGTTTGTCTCGGAGTTAGCAGAGTTAATAAACATATTAAATTAAAAACGAGTTGATTTCTGTCTTGAAACAAAATCACGACATATATATATATATATATATATATATATATATATATATATATATATATATATATATATATATATATATATATATATATATATATATATATATATATATATATATATATATATATATATATGTCACATTTCACCACATGATTTTCCATAATAACACATAAGTGGCATAAAAGACGAGGCAGAGTTCTATAAAGTTGTAATCTTTTATTTCTGTAGACGTTATGGTGGAGACAGGGCGTCATTCTAGCATGACGCCGAGGAAACGTGTGTACAGATACAGAGACAACCACAGAACGCCTGCTTTCTTAGTCAGGGGCGGTACCAAAAAAGTCAGCGACTGTTTACATCAACATAGATATTTGTCGTGGGTGGTAGGCGATTGCAATTCTTAGAACATATGGGTGCGTTTTATCTTTATGGTATTGTTTGACACTTTTGATCACTTTATCTCTGGCACCTGCAGCCATTATCTCTGAGATATTGTGAACTGCGGATTTAGATGACTATAGACGGGGATTTTGTTAATCCTTCTGTGGCAGCACGGCTCTATATTTCTATCAACTGAAAAGAATTTATTGTGGTGTTTATCTCACTGGAACTTGCAGATGTTCACTTGCTTTTGTGTGGGCTATTCTGAGAAAAGGGGCCTATCTTAACAGATGTGGGTACCCGAATATATATATATATCTGTGTGTGTGTGTGATAATATTATTAATAACCTTTAATCACCCTTTCTAAACTTTCTCTCTCATCTGGTAACACCTTTTCCAACGCCTTGGCGAGATGCTTCGCCTTTCCACATACTAACTTCCTCCGCCAATACTTACAACCTCTCTGACCTAATTCTATTTTCGCGCTTTTACGAGGGAGAGGCTGGACTGACTCGAGGTGAATAAGATGTGCATCTTTATTCATAAATAAATGACTTTGTTCCTGAAGCTGACTTTCTTATTTTCCGGCCACGATGTAAGCTCCTATTTCATGAGAAGTCCATTCCGGACATTACATATAATATATAAAATCCCAAAACCCTTTCAAAATTATAAATTCTTTTTAAATTTCCTTGTGCGTAGAATAATTACGTTTTCCGCTTTCATTTTAAGAACAAAAGAGTCGATTTCGGCAGATACTATATACGATCCCTGTAAATTTGGAGATAATCCCTCTTCATTATATAAGTTTTCAATCCCGGAGATCCAGGCACAGCGAATCGCTGCTCATTGCATAGTCACGTGACACGTCGGCTGTGAAAAGTTATATAAGGGCCTGTGGTCAGCTGCCTGTACACCTTTCGGATTTCCGTTGCCTATTAAACACGCTGCAACCCTTCGAGCAGAATGTGAATAAAATTTGTATTTGCAGAAGTGAAAAACGATTTCTTATTGGACACTCGGCTACTATTTTCATCCCTGCTGTGGTACGCCGGCTCCGGTCATCATCTTATCATCATCCACGGGGCCGGGCCGGCATATTACACACACACACACACACACACACACACACACATATATATATATATATATATATATATATATATATATATATATATATATATATATATATATATATATATATATATATATATATATATATATATATATATATGAGGCTAAAATATGGGGAGGCGATCGCGCGACCTTAAAATGGGATGTTATTTATAAAGTATAGGATTTAGCAATTAAAGTCTGGGAGTTCAAATAATCGGAATAGTGCATTGCAGTGAAAATAGAATTGAAGGGTCGGCTTGATTCAATTTCCGAAGAACCACATGGGAGGATTTTTTAGTAGACGTATAGCCTTGAAGCTTGGCGCTGGGAAAGAAAGTGTTTAGGTCAGCAAGGAACATTCGAAAATGACATCATGAATATGTAATGAGCGTCGTTGCACGTTAGTTAAAAGCTTAAGAACAAAGAAGTTAGTTTAGAGCCATGGAGAGATAGCAACGGGTAAAGACGTGTGCCGTTAGGCACACGGATTGTAAAAAGGGATGGGACGTAATTCTTTAAGTTTGGAGCTAGGAACGTTTAAGAATTTCAATAAAGTTCAGTACGTTTAAATTAGAGTCGTCTTTTAATCGTGTTCAGCTTGGTTTACTGCATTTTATAGAGTTAAATTATTATGAGTGTCATCGCCATCGGTTCACAGACTGCATCATGGTTATCAGGACGTTCGGATTAATACGTTATTACATTGGGCGTGAAAGCAAAGTCCGACAAGAGACGGAGAGATTCTTCAACCTATCGCTGTGGGAAGCCAGCTCTCAAAAAATGTGAAATTGGAATTAAAAAAGGAATAACGTCTAAAGTTTTCGGTCAAGAGGGTCAAAATTCAAAAAGTTCAACAAATAATGAGTCTTCATAATCTTCGAAAACCATTGTTAAAAATTATTCATCGTTCTTCAAATTAAATTGAATCAGGTTGTCATCAAGCGGCAACATGGCTGTTATGAGCTGTGTCAGTGGTGTTGTGCCATCTTCTCTCATCAGAAATTTTTTTATGTCCGGTTCACAGACTGCATCATGATTATCAGGACGTTCGGATTATTACGTTATTTGATTGGGCGTGAAAGCAAAGTCCGACATCTTTATATATAGGCTAGCTGAAAACCCGCCCTTCGCTACGGAGTACATTCAAATTAAATACAACGGTCAATGTATGCAATTAATGCCAATATATATATATATATTTATAATAAATACGACGATCAATGTATACAATTAATGTAAATATATATATATATATATATATATATATATATATATATATATATTTGGATAATATCCAATCGTCTCCTGCATTAGAAAGAAAAAAAAATATTTTTTTGTCTATTTAGTTGTTATGCACGTGACGATAAATTTATTTAAAGTACCAGAAAAAGAAATCACGTGATCAGCATTTAATAAATTAAATTCTAAAAAAGAATCTTTAAAAATTCATCAAAAATCAGAAAATTGAGGTAAAGATTCGAAAAAGATATCATCTTAAAGGAATTTTTATCATCTTTCTCGTGAGATAAATTTTATAACTCTCAAATTATAATTTAAATGCAAACATAAAAAAAGTCACAAAAACAGATTAAAAATTTAATTTAAAAAAATCTAAGAAGAATTTTTCAAAAATCTTTCTTAGTGCGCACCTACACCATAATAAGAATCGCCATGCAAAATTTCAGTCCTTTTGGTCCAGCGCTTTGGTCTGTGCGTTGTATGTCAGTGCGTCAATGAGTCAGTCAGTCAGTTACGGAAATGTTTTATATATATATACATTTTTAGACGATGTATATTGTATTCACAAAACTAAATTACATAAAATTCTTGTGTTTTAAATGTTCTATTTGACATCCCTTATTCTGAACTATCTTTGGACACCGCAATTTCCAGGATAATAATGCCTTTTGAAGTGTCAGAAGAGGTATTCTATCCCATTCCTCCTGAACAGCTTTCCAGAGTCCTGTAAGGGTATTGGGATGACGTTTGGATAATGCAGATTTTAAAAGTCCGAAAGCACAAAAATCCATAGGTGATACATTGGAAGATTTAGTAGGGATATCAGTGAAGGGTATGGCCTTGATACCAGTTTTTTGTTCCATTTCTTTTATGAAATTTGCAGTGGATTTTGATGTGTGACTCCTAGCTTTGTCCTGATGGAGTCTCACAGATTGATGGCACTGTGGGTAAAGCGATGGTATTTCATTCAGAAAAATTGGCGATAAACTATGTTCCTGATAGTATTTGGAGTTAATCTTGACATTTTTTCCACTCTCTTTATTTTTAACTTGCCATTATAAGAAAAACCAGCAACAATCGTGAATCCCTTAGAAAAACTTTCTTTCGATTCTTTGAACCATGTACTTACATTTTTTCTCCCCTTTTATGATAATAAATGGCTCTTATTTTGTTGCAATCATTTAAATACACCCATGATTCATCTATTGTGACAATTGTTTTCCATTTTTCTTTGGATAAGTGTTTCTCATATAAATTTCCGCAGCGTGTCCTGCGTTCAGCGATATGATTTGGAAGAAGACGATGCACATTGCGTTTTTTCGCTTTCTTAAGATTTAAATCAACGTTTATCATTTTGTTTACAGTGGACACCGAGCATTTTAATGATTTTGCAACTTTCCTTTGACTAGGGGGATTTTCTTTTAACATTAAACAACGTACCTTTGCAATAGTCGAAGATGCCCGTTTTTTCCTTGAATACTTGTTTGGAATTTTTGTCCCACTTGAGGCTCGAATTTGACGTTTTCTTCCTTTCTTGTTGACGATATTACCTATCGACGTTTTAGATATCACAAAACCATGACTCTCACATCGTTTTTGGATAACGGAGTATGCATATTTCTATTCGGAAAGAGCATAAATGTAGCCTTCGAATGTAGCCATTTTGAATAAAAACAAAACTTTCAAGCCACAGACGATAATTTTGACTTTTAAAAACATAGTACAATTGCAATTATTTCTTTTGCAGCAAACGATTTTTTATTATGGCTTACCAAAATCGTCTAACAAATGTGCGAACAGCCTCTGTACTAACTGAAAACCCGAACTTCGCTACGGAGTACATTCAAATTAAATACAACGGTCAATGTATGGAATTAATGCCAACAAAAAAATAAATATATATATATTTATGATAAATGCGACGATCAATGTATACAATTGATGTTAAATATATATATATATATATATATATATATATATATATATATATATATATATATATATATATATATATATATATATATATATATATATATATATATATATATATATATACATATATATATATATATAAAAAAATCGTAAGGTATATTTTTTTTGGATAATATTCAATCGTCTGCTGCATTGGAAAGAAAAAAAATATTTTTTGTCTATTTAGTTGTTATGCACGTGACGATAAATTTACTTAATGTACCAGAAAAGAAATCACGTGATAAGCATTTAATAAATTAAATTCTAAATATTAATCTTTACAAATTCACCAAACATCAGAAAATTGAGGTAAAGATTCGAAAAAGATTTCATTTTAAAGGAATTTTTATGATCTTTCTCGTGATATAAATTTTAAAACCCTCAAATTATTATTTTAAATGCCAACTTAAAAAAAGTCACAAAAACAGCTTAAAAATTTAATTTAAAGAAATCTAAGAAGAATTTTTCAAAAATCTTTCTTATTGCACCCCTACACCATAAGAAGAAATGTCATACAAAATTTCAGCCCTTTAGGTCCAGCGGTTTGGTCTGTGCGTTGTACGTCAGTGAGTCAGTGAGTCAATCAGTTGCGGAACAGTTTAATATATACTATATATATATTTATATATATATATATATATATATATATATATATATATATATATTTATATATATATATATATATATATTTATATATATATATATGTATATATATATATATATATATATATATATATATATATACAGTGCTAGATTTCTAGAAATAGAGGTGCCGGAACGGTAACCTTCAGGGGTATGTGGGGGGTATTCCAAATTATTGATAAAGAGAGGTACCTAAAGTACCGGAACGCCATTTCGGCGCGTTCCGCCTCAAATCTAGCCCTGTATATATATATATATATATATATATATATATATATATATATATATATATATATATATATATATATATATATATATATATATATATATAGGGTGTTAAAGATAAACAGTGTTAAAGTCGTAAGGGAATGTCTCCTATGAACCAAATACAAAAACAAAAAGATTATATTTGATAAGAAAGAAATTTTAATTTTTTTTATAGCTATTATTCAGACTTGTAACGTTCACGGTTTTACGAGAATTTTTTTTCTTTTGTTATGGAAAATTAAATTTATAGTTCCATATTTGATGATTAATAGTTTCAAAATAGGTGTTTAACTTGAGTTTATATATAAAAGGTCGATAGATAGAATGCAAAATGTATTGAGGAAAAAAAATAATTTGCTCGATATTATCATAGAATATGAATGGGATATTTGCATATATAATGGTTAAAGGAAATGTATTGTTTAATAATCGCTATTTATCTTTAGTTAATATTTAAATGTCTGGTAACTCAAATGCAAAATGCACTGGCTGTTAAGGACCATAGTACCATAGGACCATAGGACAAAGTATTTTAACTGAGTTACCTAGGCTAATGCCTTCTAACTCAGATATTTCATAATTTTAACAACGAAGAGCTGGAAATGTTCAGAAAGTAGAAAACGTTCATTGTGGAACGTCAAACGTTCAGGAAGTGCTACACACAAAGTGAAGCAATGAATCTTCTGGTCTGTACATAGGAGAGTGAAAAAGGGCAATTCTGATTGGATGTTTCCTGGATCTTCGAGTTGATACGCTGGTGGGGGTGGAGTCAATGGCTGTCTTTAAGCTGGATTTCATTTGTCAAGTTGAGAGAGAATAGAGTAAAGTGATTGGATAGAGAGATAAGGTTTTGAATCCGTGAGTTCAATATTACGAAATGAGCAAAGCCAAAGCTGTTAAGGAGGAATAATTTGCACAATATATGGAAGAAAATATTTGGAATTTTGTGGTACATATGTGGTACATAGGTGTGATAAAAATCCTTTTAAAGTCCTGAATCTGTGAGTTAACTAGAGTTAATATTTAAATGTTTAGTAGCTCAAATACAAAATGAACTTTTAGAATATAAACACGAACTCGGGTTTTATTTTCTAAAGTAAATAATTTTTTACTGATTTTAACATTTTATTTTGACAAAAATACAATATATTATATAATTTGTTAATATACTTTCCTTACTTAATATTTAAAATTGATATATTTACAAATATTTTTAAAGAATTATTAATATATTATGACAAATACTTGTGGTTTAACCATAATAAAAATATTTTAAAAATACTATGATCTTTTAACATACAAAGCATAAACTGAGTAGTTACTTATATTTCAGTGCTAGTCACTTAAAGAGAAGTGAATAAGAATTCCTGTTATGCAATGGCCTTTTGATTAGTAAAGTAATTTTGCTTAGTCACCATTTTCTGCATTTTATGATATCGTATTGAGTAGGAATTAAATTACCACCGAAAACGTAATGATAACTGTATATAACATGAGCAAAATGTGACCACCCTGTGATATTTAGATGTCATACGAGCGATCTTTGAACCTCAAATGATAACTGGATATCACACAAGCGATCGCTCAAGGATTATGGATATTACGCGAGCAATTTTTGAACAAGCAGTGATTTCTGGATATCACACGATCGATTTTTCAACTTTGAATGTTCGCTGGATATCACACAAGTTAACTTTTGACTCACGAGGATAGCTGGATATTACACGAGGTATGTTTGAACTCACACTTATTACAGGATATTGTACAAATGAGCACTGAACACACAAGGAGATCTATGAATTAGCTAGATATCACACGAGCAATTTTTTTATACGCAGTGCGTGCTAGACATCCTTCGAGCGATATTTGAACGCTCAGTGATAACTAGATATCTCAAAAGCAGACACTGAATGCAAAAGGATGGCCAGATATCATACAAGTCATCTTTGAACACGCACTGATATCCATCTATCCCATGAGTTATTTCTGATAATAAATGGGGTATGATATTAACGTTTTTTCCATTATCAAATATTATAAATTATTTTATGACCGTATACAATATCTCCATAATATCTAAATACAATATCTAAATATGTTTCAAACTAAAAGTTTGCACTATTTACTCGACAAAACAAACGTAGCTGTATGTTTGTTGCAGTTTCTAAAATAAATGTTTCCTTGCACTTTAAGATTCCAGTACATATCTGAAATGCAATTGATCTCCATATTAACATGCTTTAGCTCTGCACACATAAATTCTTTAAGGAGTCACATACCTTTTAAAGGCCTAAATAATCGACAAACATTTCCTTATTTTCAATCACCAGTAGTTACTTAACCCCTTCAGGGGCGGTGGTTTATTTTTGAACCACCTATTTTCTTTATTTTCTAACCTCTAAATCATTCGGCAAATTTATCTGTAAATTCCTGTAAACATTTAACACCTTAGTGTGCTTCAGAAACAACAGATGGCAGCACTCTACGGGTCTATATTTTCAGAGAGGATAATTTTTGTTTCAAGCCAGATATTTGTAGTGTGAAGTTTTTTCCAGTTTTTCTAATTTGTTAGTATACAGATGCATGGAAGTTCTGGAATTTCATTTTACTATTCTTACTTATTTATTTTAAATAGAAAAGTTTAATTTATCTGCATAATTTCTTATCTTTTTTTAGTAATTTCAATGCTGGTGGCAAACGCATGTAGTGTTTGTTGCCACTAGGTGGCAGCACTGGTAAATTAGTTTTTCCCAGCAAAAATTCATAAAAAAACATGGCACTGAACTAATTTTCCTATTAAATTATTTTTGTTATTTTAATCATTGAATGTTACTGATAATTTGAAACATATATATAAATATATATATATATATATATATATATATTTTTTTTTTTTTTTTTCATATAAAAATTTCATGTGTGGTGTTTTATACTTTTTTCATTCATTATATACTTTCATTTATATACTTTTTACTTTCATTACATACTTTCACTATATACTTTTTACTTTCAATATATAAAAATTTCATGTATGTTGTTATATACTTTTTAAAATCATTATATACTTTCATTTATATACTTTTTACTTTTATTATATACTTTCCTTCACATACGTCTTACTTTCATTATATACATTCATTTATATCCTTTTTGATTACTTATTTATTTTTTGGACAGATAAATATTTTGATAAAAACTGTGTATAAATATAAATAAATGAATGCAAATATATGTATATATATTTCAAACTGATTAGTCTTATTGTAAATGATTTGTCAGAATGCCTGTTCTGACTGATCTAGCCAGTCAGAGCCAGTCAGAGTTAATTGTAGTGTGGCTTTTTCAGTGCTTTTTCTTCTATTTTTAATTACTGTTTTTAGTAAGGTAGTTTTTAGAGATCATCTCTTTATTTTATTATAGTATATAACTTCTACTTTTATGTCTCACTTTTTCTATTTCTTGTCTTAAGCCTTTTGAAAAGTTTTAAATTTTCTAACTCATGTATGACGAATGCTGGAAAAGTTTTAGCTATGTAAAAAGATCTTTTAACCAGGATAGAGGGGTCTTAATCCCCCTCACGTCTTTTTAAATACATCAATTTCCGTTTTTGTTTCAAAATTTCCTTTTTGCTTCAGAAATTCACTATCCTTTTTTAACTTATCTTGGTGTATCATTATTGTTTTAATTATATCTTATATAGTATTGTCTTATAATTGCAGCTTAGCGCATATTGACAATATACATATTAATGCCTATATTTATAATGTATTAGTATTGGTGCAACACATGCTTTAAATATTTTAGTTATATATATATATATATATATATATATATATACAGTGGACGCTCGTTAATTCGAACTCGGTTAATTCGAACTTTCGGTTAATTCGAACTAATCCAAAGGCCCCAAAAAACTTGTATTGGAGTTAATGTTAAAAATATCTCATTAATTCGAACTAAATTTTTATCACTTCGGTTAATTCGAACTAAAAATTTGACAAAAAAAAAATTCTTATTCCCGTTTAATGGAGAAAATACACACTGTATTTATTATTTTGCGTGTCAAAATTTATTTTCTGTGTAAAGAGGCACATGCCTGCATTCCTAGACTATTGCATGTCCGCTAAACGTTAGTAGCTATTGTCCTTCTTATTAGTGCTAAACGGAAAAAGTAATTTTCCTTTATTTGGATAGATTTTCTTAGAATTTCAGAAAAACTAGTCTTTACTACAGATTCTAGGGAGCTGCGTAGTTATAACTGAAGTGCAGACAAGTTAATGTGGACTAGTTTTTCTTCCTCATTGTGTGGTGTGAACGGGCAAAAATTCAGGATGTCTACACGTGGAAAGTACAAAACCCTAACTTTGGAGACAAAGGTAGAAATTTTAAAGAAAGTAGAGAATGACGAATGTAAAACAAAGAGCAGCTGACAATGGAATTAAAAAAATACCTTGTCAACTAATTTGAAAAACAAGGAGTCAATTTTATATTCATGGGAAAAATCAAAATTTGCTAGAGGAAGGAAACGCATGGGAAATGCGTCCCAAGAAGTTCTAGAAAAAGCTCTACTGCTATGGTTCCAGGATGTTAGATCTCGGAATTTTCCGATAAATGGACTCCTAGTGCTGACGAAAGCTGATGAATTGGCAAGTCGAATGGGTATTGAAGATTTTAAATGCAGTGATGGATGGCTTTCTCGATTTAAATCAAGGCAAAATATTTCTTATCAAACTGTATGTGGGCAAAGCTCTGATGTAAACGAAGACGTATGCACTAATTTCGGTAGGAAACTGCAAGGGCTTTTCTCTACTGTCCTGCCGAAAGATATTTTTAATGCGGCCATAATGGACAAAGCCATAATGGACTCTATTAAAACTCTGAAAGCATTTATTCAGATGGAAGCTTCCTCAGAAAATGAATTGAAACGTTTAATTCAAATCGTGAACCTGGCTGAACAATGTAGGCATCATAAACAGAACCAAACATCCATTTTACAGTTTTTCCCCGAAGTGTAATTCATATTTTTAATAAAAGTTTACTTTATACTGCATATCTTCTGCTTCATTTTATGATTAAGGTAGGTCTGTATTGCTTTTTAATATGTTTAACTTTAGATAACATAGTATAATATATTTTCTGGGGTTATACATACTAGGAGAGCTTCTTCTTCAGTGATACACATTTAAAGTTATATATTTTCTCTTAACATCGGATAATTCGAACTTTTTTCTGAGAACCTTCGAGTTCGAATTAACGAGCGTCCACTGTATATATATATATATTTTTTTTTACCTATAAAAATTTCATGTGTGGTGTTTTATACTTTTTTCATTCATTATATACTTTCATTTATATACTTTTTACTTTCATTACATACTTTCACTATATACTTTTTACTTTCAATATATAAAAATTTCATGTATGTTGTTATATACTTTTTAAAATCATTATATACTTTCATTTATATACTTTTTACTTTTATTATATACTTTCCTTCACATACGTCTTACTTTCATTATATACATTCATTTATATACTTTTTGATTACTTATTTATTTTTTGGACAGATAAATATTTTGATAATTACTGTGTATAAATATAAATAAATGAATGCAAATATATGTATATATATTTCAAACTGATTAGTCTTATTGTAACTGATTTGTCAGAATGCCTGTTCTGACTGGTCTAGCCAGTCAGAGCAGACGTTCTAATACAAAGTGCTCTAGGGCATGGTGGTTCAAAAATGGACCACCCCTCCTGCCTAAACTAAAGCTACAATTTTTTTAATTTTTACAGAATATGTTCCTAATAGTAATATTTCTTCAAATATAACGTTTTGTCCTCCCCCAAATTTTTTTTCATATAGTGCCCCTGAAGGGGTTTTAAATAATTTATTAATATAAATGTTTAATGTTTAAAATTTTAACTATTGTGTTTTTCATTGTTATGTCATTTCGTACAAGATATCCCCAAAACAGTTGGCTAGAATACCATGAAATTTTATACACGGGCAATATAAACATGTATCATTACAATCAACTATTATGTCAATCCTGCCTTAAAAATTTTAATTACAGCAAAATTTATCAATTTTTTTTGAAATTTTAAAATTAAAAATTTTTTTCTATGAAGAACTTAAAATTTTAATTTCAAAGTTAGTCATTTTAAATATATATTACATAACTTAATTTTAAAACTAAAAAAATATGTATATTCATTAATATACGGAGGATAGTCTGCGCGCAATGACATAACAATGAAATAAATGGTTGAAAATTTTAAAAAACTAAAATATTTATATTCAAGCTAGAAAAAATTGACAGCGAAATTTAAAAGAAAAAAGAATGTTTAACTCACAGTAAAATTTTCATATTTCTGAATAAATTATTTCACTAACTACTGATGATTAATAATAGGGATATGTTTGTCGAATCTCGAAGCCTTTAAAAGACGTGTGTCCCCTTAAGTTTTATATGACATATCGTAAAATGTTCATTTTGAGGTGAAATTCAAAATATATTCAATGAATCCCCTTCGAATGGCGCATTTACAATCAAATCAAAGCTTACATTTGCCTTACATAAACGGCACACCGTTCGTTCCGGAAATTAGAAGATATTGATTCCATTTCCCGAACAAAGATTGCATATCGAATTCTCATAGCTTCAAGTTAATGTATGCGTTGAAATTATTACACACGCACAAGTATATATATATATATATATATATATATATATATATATATATATATATATATATATATATATATATATATATATATATATATATATATTCTCAGTTAGAGAAAAAGTGATATTGATTAGGGACTGAATAACATTAAAATTAGCATGCGACATTGAGAAACTGCAATAAGGACGGTTCTTTGTCAGAACGGCTATTAAGGGGGTTTTATATATATATAAATAAATATATATTTATATATATGTAATAAATTAAATATTATGCCCTCCATCCTAGCATTTAAATTCACTTTCCTAAATCCAATCCGCAATAATATTAATTTATCCCTAAAAAACCCTTAGCAACATAACTTCCTATGAATCGCATGCCTTGCATTTCTATACGTGTATACGTCTGGAGAAAGGCGTGGGTTCACATCGCGAGCCCCGATATTCTGCTCCCGATACTCTACAAAATAACAGCCACATGTTTTTTTTCGCCCTCTCGCACGTAAGGTTGAAAGGTGATATTCGCTTCCGAGCCGTCTTCTGAAATAGACGGATGTACTTTTGTCGCTCTAATAAACGATTCGGCCAGACTGCATCAAAATTTTATTCCTTTCAGGCTGAGTCTAGCTCCAGGCATGTAAATATGAACTAGTTTCTCTTTCAGATTATAATTTAAGGATGTAATGGATATATATATATATATATATATATATATATATATATATATATATATATATGTATGAGATGTCCCGAATGGAAATCTCAAGAAATAGGAGCATACATCGTGGCTGGAATAATGAAGTCAGCTTCAGGAACAATTGAATTTATTTACGAGTAAAGCAACACATCCATCTCACTTCGAGTCAATCCAGCGTCTCTCCTTAAAAGCGCTAAAATAGAATTAGCTCAGAGAGGTTGACAGAATTGGCGGAGGAAGTTAGTACGTGGGAAGGCGAGGCGTTTCGCCAAGGAGTCGAAAAAGGGGTTACCAGAACAGAGAGAAAGTTCAGAATGGGCGATTATATGTTGTTAATAATATTATCACGCACACACACACACACACATATATATATATATATATATATATTCATATTCATTCTTGTGCCCGTATTCTTGGGATACATGCTATCCCAACCAGTAAGGAAAAGGTTTTAAAGGTGTTACTTCCGATCTTTTAATGTCTATGTCGGTTTATGAAATTGGCTATAAATTCTCATCCAATGATCGTAGGAATAAAAGTAAAACAGTTTTAGAATCCTAAAACATTGTCCTTTGAAATAAAGTTTGAAATTTTGAACCTAATACAGCCATTTGAACGTAGGCAGATAATTTACCTGATTAATAAATTGAGAAAAAGAGGTGTAAAAACAATTTACTTTACCATATTTAACTGGAATCGTATCTCTAAATCAAACAAGTAATGAAAAACAGACAAAAAACAGGAAAGTATAAACTGACTGATACATTAAAAATGTAATAGATTTTTAAATAACGTACGCAATCCTTTTATACAATATATGAGATAAATAACGGGCCTGTTTCATAAATAAGGCAAAGTAACAGTTACTTAATGCACTCAATCATGTTACTTTGCATATAATCGGAACACATTATAAAAAGGCCACTTTTATAAAAGAATTTGCACAATCGTATTCTACTGTATTTAATTTTAATAAAATAAGTCATTAACAATTTTGAAGAAAAAGATACCAGCTATTATATTATGAACACAATGACAAGATATTGTGTATATTTAAAAAAATGACTTATAAATTTGAAAGAATAAGTATTCATATTATGAATACAATCACATAGTATTTTGTGTAAATTAGTGAAAGAGAAATAGTTATTAAAAAAATTGCACTATGAAATCTTTAAGGATATAAAAACATTTACTAATTCCTAAATTCGAAAAATTCAGACAAATTGAAACAATGCACCAGGTAAAGTTACACAATTTTAATGAATTAAATAATCATTAATATAGAAAAATAATTATTTTTTTAAAAAATCATGAAAAATGAATTGCTATTCAAATAAAATGTGATTCAATAGTACACTGGTGAAATAAATTTAGAGAATTTGCATATTTTATCGAATTTCATGAAAAGAACTGAACTGAATTTAAAACCACTGCTTCTAGACAAAAATGCATATCTTGTACGTCAAATACGTAAGCGTACACGTGTATGTAGACGGAGGCAGCAGAGAAACAGGCTTTATAAGCGCGCGTAAGTTAAGACGAATTTCGTTTGCTAGCACACTTCGGTGAATTTCTTGGTGTTATTTTGCAGCAATCGGTTAATTTCAAATTGTAACAGTAAAAATGAGTAACCACCAACGTTTAGATGATGGAATGAGGTGGCGAATTGTGGGGAGGCTAGAAGCAGGTCAATCTCAAGTCCAAATTTGTAGAGAGTTCAATTTAACGCCCAGCGTCGTGTGTAACTTATGAAAACAGTTCCAGGATACCGGATCCATTGAGAGAAAGCCTGGGCAAGGTCGTCCAAGAGCCAGGACGGCCAGAGAAGATCGCCATTTGTCGATTATAGCGAGGCGTAACAGGAGTACTACAGCTTCTCAGCTCTCTCGCGACTTGTATGCAGCCACAGGAACCCGTGTATCAAGGGTGACTGTTTCCTAAAGACTTCATGAGAGAGGGTTGTTTGCAAGAAGACCTACTATTCGCGTCCCGCTCACTTCAACGAACAGGAGAATCCGTTTATCATGGTGCAGAGAGCATAGAGATTGGAGTATGGGTCAATGGGCGACCGTTGTCTTCACTGATGAGTCCCGGTTCAGCCTAAACACCGATTCTCGCCGTACGTTCATATGGAGAGAACCAGGGACCCGCTACCTACCCTCCAATGTCCGCGAAATCGACCATTATGGCGGAGGAGGTTTAATAGTCTGGGCAGGCATCATGTTGGATGGCCGCACACCTCTCCATGTCTTTGAAAGAGGTACTGTGACTGGTGTGAGGTATAGTGATGAGGTCTTGGAAAAATTGCCACAGGAAATGATAAACTGCCTTATTTCAATTATGAAATCACGCTGCGAGACCTGTATATCTGTAAGAGGGGACCATACCCCTATTAACCCATCTATTAACCCATTTTTTGTTTATTCTGCAACCACTGTTTCATACTTTCCGACTCCAACGAGTGTTAAGCACGATCATGCGTGTGTATTACAATTATTGAATGGTTATTTGTTTTGTATTGTATCAATGTATGTACATATAAAATTTCTTTAAAATCGGTACAGTAGTTCTAGAGATAATCGACCAAGTCTGCAAATTCTCTTAATTTCTTACACCAGTGTATATCACATTACATACAAGGTACAGAAGAATAGACTCCCGAGTTTCAAAGGCTAATAAAAAATAATTCAGGTAGTCTCTTCTAACGAAACTACCGCGGGTTTTTAACGTAGGATTACTTATCGTTGCTTATGTCTTTTGTATGTATATTATGCATGTATTTGTTATGTATATATATATATATATATATCTCTCAATATATATATATATGTCAAAATTTTGACTAATTTTGGTACCTTTTCTGTTTAACTGTTTACTGCTTGCCCAAGCGATACAGACCGAGTTTGATGCGCTGCCAAAATTATAACTCGCAACGCAGGACATCTGAAATTTTGTTTTCCGGAGGACTGTTATGGAGGAACGTAATCCTACGTTAAAACGAATGGAACAATTTGCAGAAAGAAGCTTTATATTTTCAAAAAGTACTAGTACCTAGCGGGGAAAAAGCCTAGTCCCCAGTTATGGAGGAACGTATGGAGGAACCTAGTAACTGTTATGGAGGAACGTAATCCTACGTTAAAACGAACGAAACAATTTGCAGAAAGAGGCTTTATATTTTCAAAAAGTACTAGTGTGAGATTTATAGATTTAGTGGACTGTAAATGAATTCTAAAGGATTTATTTTGACTTAAAACAAAATAATTACAATACTTGCACATTTAATAGAATACACTTGTGATTAATAGAATATAAGGAATGGATCAACGCTGGGAAAATGAAAACCCAAAATAGCTTAAAGAATTGAATCATGAATTGACTTACATAAAGGAATGATGAATTGCTTCACTTCCCAGCCATGTTCCAAACCTTTCACTTAAAGTAAATTACATCAAAAAGGGAATAAGCAAGCAGAAGCCCTGCTCGCATCACGTACATAAGAATACTTTTTCAACAACAACAGTTCATGTTTACACACATCGTTTCAAAATAAGAAATTCATGGATCTGTGCTGCCATCTATGAACGCGGGCTGCTACTACAGGACGGAATATCCTCCGGGGCGGGCAGTAGCACAGTGACTTTAGAAATTGGCTTCTTGACATCACCAGAAGCAGTTTTGATGGAAACAACTCTTACACAGCCATCTGCTCCTGGGAAACACTGAATCACACGTCCAAGAAGCCACTTTAATGGAGGAAGTTGTGGCTCATGGATTGCCACCAAATCTCCAATCTGAAGATTCTGACGTTGGAGGCTCCAAGCCTTTGGTCTTTGCTGGAGTTGATTTAAGTAATCCCGAGACCATCGGTCCCAGAATTCAATTCGCATTTTTTGTAAAAGTTTCCATCTGTCACTTAAACTGATGGTGCAATTTGGAGTTTCAGGAATGTCCAGCAAAGAGCTGCCGATTATGAAATGCCCTGGTGTAAGAGCACTTAACTCCGAAGGGTCAGAAGACATAGGCACTAATGGTCGAGAGTTCAAACACGACTCAATTTGACAAAGAAAGGTTGACAGTTCTTCGAAATTGAGAACTGCAGATTTACTGGCTTTCACTAGTAAGTGTTTAGCGCTTTTCACGGCTGATTCCCAGATGCCTCCGAAGTTCGGTGAATATGGTGGGATAAAATGCCAATTTATCTCATGAAAGGATGTAAAATGCATTACTTCTTCGGATTTCAATTTGCAGAACAAAGTTTTCAGCTCATTGGAAAGTCCTATAAAGTTCTTTCCGTTGTCGGAATAAATATCCGAGGGTAAGCCTCTACGGCTGATGAAACGTTTCAAGCACGCGAGTAGAGCTTGAGTTGAAAGATCGGATACAGCCTCTAAGTGCACAGCTTTAGTACACATGCAGATGATAACACATATGTATGATTTCATTTTGGTTTTACTTCTGGTGAGATTTGGTTTGGTTGTGACTGGTCCACAGAAATCAATTCCTATTTTCTGAAAGCAACGTGATGGATTGATTCTTTCAGATGGTAAATCGGCCATAATCTGCTGGCAGGATGCAGCACGCAATTTTTTACAAATAATACATCGGTAGATCACTTGCCTCACCTTGGATCGTCCGCTCGTAAACCAAAATTTTTGACGTATGAGAGCTAACGTTAACTGTGGACCTGCATGAAAATGCTTCTGATGGTAATACTCAATGATCAAATCCGTAATTAGGTTTTCCTTGGGTAGCAATATTGGATATTTTTGATCATGAGTCAGATTTTGCTGTCTGAACAGTCTTCCGCCTACTCTAAGGATGTTTGATTCGTCGAGAAAAACATTAAGAGTCAACAGCTTGCTTGAAGTAGGCAATGGTGATTTCTTTTGGAGTAATTTAATCTCGTTTGAAAATTCCTTCGTCTGCAACAGTCTAACTTGAGCAGGAGAGAAGACTTGATTTCATTGGCAGTCAAGTGTTCAGTGAGTCGTTCATTAGGGTGTCTACAGTTGTGCATGAATCTTAAACAATAGGCGATGACATTTATCAATTTGGTGTATGATGAGAACTTAAGCAGAAATTCAGGGATCTCTTTCTCTACCGCGGTATGGACCAACACATCTTCGGCTCCATCAGAGAATGAATCTTGACTAAAGGGGGGATAAGAAGAATTATCCCACAATCTGGACGGGCCAGACCACCAAAGATCATGATGAAGCAATTTTTCAGGAAGGATTCCTCTGGAAGCGCAATCTGCCGGATTCCACTTTCCTGTAATGTGGTGCCACTGAGCCTTTGGAACTAGAGATTTGATTTTGTGCACGCGATTGGATACGAATTGGTTACCCTTCAGTGGTGGGGAATGAATCCAACATAAGGCAATTTGAGAATCTAACCAAAGATGGACATCTTCAAGGTCAATCGGTAGAGAATCTATCACTGTCAAGGTAAGCTGTGATAACAATAATGCTGCTGAAAGTTCAAGCCTAGGCAAAGTGACCATAGATAATGGAGCCACCTTTGTCTTTGCAGCTAAGAGATGAGAGGTATTACCAAAATGACTTAGTTTTACTAGATAGAGGACTGCTGCATATGCCTTCAACGATGCATCAGCAACTCGATGCAACTGAATTTGAGTAGTTGCGCTTTCATCCATACTTATAAACCTCGGAATTCTAATGGCTTTCAGACAATCAATTTGATTAAGAAAACTTTCCCATACCTTCAAAATTTCTGGAGGTATTTCATCTTCCCATGACAACTTATCTTTCCAAAGTTATTGCATTAAGATTTTGAGTATGACTGTAGATGGTGACAATAGACCTAACGGATCGAATGTTCTCGCAATGAACGAGAGCAAATCTCGCTTTGTTTTAACTTCGGTTGTTCTCGCTATGTGTAGCTGTATCGTGTCTTCAGAAGAATTCCATGTCAGACCTAATAATTTTACAACTTGTTCATTTTCAATTTTCCCGTTTGAATGGATGAGTCTTCTTTCTTCTGTTACATGTTCAATTGCTTCTGGACAGTTTGAAGCCCATTTTCTCAGTGTAAATCCGCCACTTTCCATAATCTGATTTATTTCGTAGACGAGTCTTGATGCCTCCTTGGGCGAAGAAGCGCCACACAAGAGATCATCCATGTAGAAGTTCTCCCTAATTATCTCAGAAATGCGGGGATTTTTTGTCTGGGAGTCTTCAGCGAGTTTATGGAGAGTTTTAATCGCCAAGTAAGGAGCACAAGCTGTCCCGTAGGTGACAGTGCGCAAACGATATGTGGAGATCGGTTGTTGCTCTTGAAATCTCCAAACTATTCTTTGGTAATCTCTGTGGGAAGCAGTTACCAGAATCTGGCGGAACATTTTCTCGACGTCTGCTGACAAGGCTATTCGATATGATCGAAAGTTTATGAGGATCTTGAATATCTCTGGGAGTAGCTTAGGACCGACCTCAAGGAAATCATTTAGGCAATTTCCACTTGAATCTTTACTGGATGCATCGAAAACAACACGAAGCTTTGTTGTTAGGCTTTCCTCTCTTAAAACACCGTGATGAGGTAGGAAAGCTTGATTTGGAACCTCTTCTTCATCTTCTGGGACGATTTCAATATGGTTTAGTGAGAGGTATTCTTTCATGAATTCACAGTACTTCGTTTTGAATTCTGGGTTCTTTCTGAATTTTGCTTCTAAATATTGGAAGCGCTTCAAAGCTTGAAATTTGGAATCGCCGAGAACCGGAATAGATTTGAATGGTAAGTTCACAACGTATCTTCCAGTACAGTCTCGCTTCACATTTTTTTGAAATTTGTCATTTATCGGATCAATGACTGATGATTCTGGAACTGATTCCATTTGCCAAAATTTCTGTAGTGAAGAATTGAGTTCGCTGTCGATTATAGAATGACAACTGAAAATCTCTTCCCTTACTGGTATTGAATAGATGGGGCCAGATAGCAACCATCCTAGCTTAGATTTCATAGCACAAGGCGTTCCCTTTGGCCCAATGATTTTTTCACCAGAAATAATTTGGATGAATAAGTCTGCTCCAATCAAAACTTCAACAGGAGATGAGATGTGAAAGTTCGGATCAGCGAGGACAAGTCCCTCCAAATGAGGCCACTTAGTGACTTCCATCCGAAAATTGGGTAGGTTCATGGTAATGTTTTTGACGACCAGAGCATTCATCTCAAATGATTCGTCACAGGAGTGTGAATATATCGTCATATTAGTCTCTTTTAAGGATGTTTCTGCAACAGAATTAGTGATTCCTCGAATAATGTGATTTGTATTTCTCACTTTTAAATTAAGTCTTGTTGCTAATGTGGAAGAAATCATGCACCTCTGCGAGCCACTATCTATCAGTGCACGACAAGTAATTAAGTCCTGATTTGAAGATTTGATTTTGATAAATGCGGTGCTTAACAAGGTTGTCACTGCTTTTATATGGTTAAGGGGATGGTGGACCTTTCAAAACGATTTTTGAAATTTTTACCACAGAGATATGAAATTTTGTATATATATTCATTAAAGTATAACAATATTAAACACCTTATAAAATTTTATAAATATTTTAAAAAAAATATTTTATAATTACAAAATTTAAATTAAATTACCCTTCTTTAAAATGCTCCTTGCGACTCAATTTTAAACTTTTCCCCTTAATTTTGCATTTATATTGCTTATAAATACTTTCAGAACAAAGTTATGTATTTTTTTGTACTTTCGTTGAATAGTTAATTTTTAGAAAATATTTTTATGCTTGTACTCTGAATTTTCGCGAAATTTTTGTACTTTTCTACACTAAAGTTAAACTTTTATAACCTAAATGACCTCGAATCCTAAAATGGATACATAACTTTATTTTGATGTATTACAGAAATCTTTATTATAAATTTCATAAAATTTCGTCAAAAATTATGACGCGAGGAGCATTTTAAAGACTTGCAAATCTGGAAATTTCTCATTTTGAGAAAAAGTCATTTAAAAGATAATTTTTTATCTACCTTTAATACTTACTACTCTAAAGCCACCAATTTTTCATTTTTCTTTTCACTACACATTTTAAATGCATTTCATTCCAATATTTACATGTTTTTAAAATATTAATACACCCCCAAAAAAAATTCCAATTTTTGCTCGATTTTTGGTAATTTGAAAGTCCACCATCCCCTTAACAAGGCATGGACTTTCCACTTCCTTTACCTGATTTGAATTACTAGCAGTTTCAACATTTTGAATAGGTTTTGGACGATGGAGAAGGGTGTGATGATTTTTATTACAATTTTCTGACTTACACCTAATAGTAATTAAGCATTTTGAGGCCAAATGATTACCTCTTAAACAATTAATGCAAAGCTTATTAGTTTTGACAAATTCCCATCGTTGATCCAATGACATCCCTAGGAAATCTGGACATCTGTACAATGCATGCGAGTTTTTACAAATTATGCAAACTGGTAGTTTCGAAGCTGACGCGGTATTACAAAAGGTGGTCCTTTTTTGAGGTTTGACATCACCTTTACTAGTTGTTTCTACTTTGAAACATGAATCCTTTACATTTTGAAGACTTCTCGCGTGATTTTCCAAAAAGGCCGAAAATTCCGCAAAGGTTGGAAATTTTCCCTTTTCAGTTTTCAATTCCCACTGAGTACGCATATTGCTATCGAGCTTATTTTGAATTGTATAGATCAGAATCAAGTCTACCAACTCATTACATTTAAACCCCAATATATCAAGATTACGTATTGCTTCATTGCACGTGTCCAAGATTTCCAAAAGAGATTTACCATTACAAACTTTGGGGGATTTAATGTTAAAAATTTTACTCAATTGATTATTAGCCAAGAGTTTGTTATCATCGTATCTAGATACTAAAGTTTCCCAAGCTTGTCTGTAGAAGTCCCCAGAAACAGGAAAACCCTTAATCAATTTTGCTGCGTCCGACTTCACTGATGCAACTAAATACTGGAATTTTGAAAGTGAGGACAGATTTTTATTTGAATCAATTGTCGCAGAAAATATTTCCTTAAACGTAATCCAATCATCAAGGTTTCCGCCAAAAATTGGAATTTCAAATTTTGGAAGGCGAATATTTTGCGTTTCATTCGAAACTGATTTATCAATGAACTCGGAAGCCGAATTTTCATTAGTACTTCTACTAATAAATCCCTCTATATCAGCACAAGCATTAATTACTTTCTCATTTGCATTTGTGTATTCATTATAAAAAAGATAATTTTCATCGATTAATTCAAATATTAACTCTTCTAAAGATTCTATCAAATTACACAGTTTTGTTTTTATTTCTTTCAAAATAAATGATTTACCCTCCTTGATTAAATCATCAACACGATTAACATATCTGTCAATTTCCTTGATAATGAAATGAAACCTCGTTTCAATCTTTGAATCTTTCTTACCCTTAGCCATATCGAAATCAAAAAATCAAAATGTCTCATATACAAAATTCCACGAATCGAAAATAGCACGTCAACAATTTTACGCGAATGCTAAAATGCCAAAAATGAAAAATAACAAATGCTAGAAATAAGAATTAAACATTGCATTTATGTTTGCCTACCGGAAAAGAGTTGGCAAGTAGCCAAAACACTTGCGAGAACGCGGGAATCAACTTTATCCAATATGGCGAACCGAAACGAGCGAGCGATTGAGACACATAATTAAAAGATTCTCTACTGTCACTCCGGGTCGATTAGGACCAAAACTATGTGAGATTTATAGATTTAGTGGACTGTAAATGAATTTTAAAGGATTTATTTTGACTTAAAACAAAATAATTACAATACTTGCACATTTAATAGAATACACTTGTGATTAATAGAATATAAGGAATGGATCAACGCTGGGAAAATGAAAACCCAAAATAGCTTAAAGAATTGAATCATGAATTGACTTACATAAAGGAATGATGAATTGCTTCACTTCCCAGCCATGTTCCAAACCTTTCACTTAAAGTAAATTACATCAAAAAGGGAATAAGCAAGCAGAAGCCCTGCTCGCATCACGTACATAAGAATACTTTTTCAACAACAACAGTTCATGTTTACACACATCGTTTCAAAATAAGAAATTCATGGATCTGTGCTGCCATCTATGAACGCGGGCTGCTACTACAGGACGGAATAACTAGTACCTAGCGGGAATAAAACCTAGTACCTAGTTATGGAGGAACGTATGGAGGAACCTAGTACCTGTTATGGAGGAACGTAATCCTACGTTAAAATGAACGGAGCAATTTGCAGAAAGAAGCTTTATATTTTCAAAAAGGACTAATACCTAGCGGGGAAAAACCTAGTACCTAGTTATGAAGGAACGTATGGAGGAACCTAGTACCTGTTATGGAGGAACGTAATACTACGTTAAAAAGAAAGGAACAATTTGCAGAAAGGAACTTTATATTTTCAAAAGTACTAGTACCCAGTGGGAAAAAAACAATGTTGTTTTTTTCCCACTAGGTTTTAAAAATAAAATTTCTCAATTGGCACCCGTTATTGGTGAGGCCCTACCGAAGCCTTTCTCTAAAGTTTTCAATCACTCTGTTGGTCATCTCTTGGGGAATAGAGGCGAATTCCTCACGAGCTCGGGGCACATTTTTAAATGTAGTACTGTTCCGAGGAGAACCACTTGGATATCTTGGTAATGTAGACCCAGTTGTTCTCATCTTTGAAACCATCGTAGGCTTGTTTCTCGGAACGGTATCAGTTGCATTGGGACCGAAGCCCGTCCTAAATGCTATCTCTATCGAAGTTAAATAATCGTTGTTCTTAAAGAAAGCCTCGATAACGAAACCATGATGTTCATCGGACCAACTCATGGTGTCTACTGACAATTACAAACTCCTTGCTCCTAGAACAATAATTCCCACTAACATATGAGGGGCTGAAAGGCAAAGTGGTGTAAGTCACATTTTCACCTTTTTTCATTTGAGGGCAAATAAATAATCTCCATGCTCAATTTATAGTGGAATTGTAAAAAGTTATTATTTGCAGTATTGTAATAATTGTTATGAATTATAATTTGTTCAATTTATGGTGGAATTTTTTGCATTTTTATCAGTTAAACTCTTTTGACTTACACCACTTGTCTTACTGACTTACACCACTTTGCCTTTCACCGCCTCATATGAAGGTCTTATTTGAATAATGGGCCAACTCTTCATACACTCCACTTTAAAAAAATTGAGTTAGCCTCACATTCATGTTCATACAAGTCATTTCTATCTTATTTTAAAACTGGTACACCTCCAGCTTATTTCTGCTGCTAACAGAGGGCACCACAAATCAGAATTCAGCAGTCATTTTTCACCACTCATTAGACTTTAAGGCTCTGTATCTCAAAATTAACAAAAATAGAGCTGGCCCTCTATTCAAATAATGCCTTCATATTATACTTTATGTAATCTAAAAAACTAGAAAAATAAATTTTAAGAAATTTAATAGATAATTTTTAAAAGTACACGATTACTTCATACTGGTTAATCTATAAATAAACAAGTTTATTCATAAATTAGGGAAAAAATAGCCTAAACTTTTCTTTGAGCACAAAACGTATAATCGTGGAATTATATAATATATTTGAATGTATATGGTATGATTAAGTGAAAAGATGCAAGTTCGATTTACATTGTATAATTAGTTAAAGCAAATTTCACTCAAACCAGATATACATTCTATAATCCCCTAATGGTGATTAGTCTTGAGTCAGAGGTATACAATATGTCATTATAATGTATACCGCTGAGTATGAAATATATATCTACATATATACATATATAATCGAACTGCGATACCAGATAAATACATGATACTAGATAAGAAGAGTAAATGACCATAATTTTACGTTAGAGAAGTACAAAAAATGATTATTTGGTGTTTATAAACAGTCAGTCAAATATAGATACTGTTTTCCTTTCAATATTCACCAAGTTTTATCTGTTTCTTATGCCGCATTTACACATTTGCGATCGCGCCACCTGCAAGTCATTCGCGAGACATTAGTCACGCTCCTGCATCGACGCGAATGACCGTTCTCACATTCACGCCCCTTGTTGTCATTTGTGCTTGCGTCAGCCAGTCGACTGACATCTGGCGGCAATTCGCCCCTTTGACTCGTGCCAGAAAACCGCTCCCGAAGCGAGCTCCACGATTGTCGAGGAGAAACGGCGAGAACACCATTTACGCATTCGCTCCCTCCGCAATTCGACTCACCGCTATCACGAATGTGTAAATGTTGTGTTAAATCAGGGGTGGCCAACCTTTTTGGGAATAGTGCCACTATCTGAAAAAAAAAATATTATGCGTGCCACTTCCAACTTTTCCAGCATAGAAAAAATATAATAAGGTGCGCTATTATAGGATAACTGTTATAGGCTAAAAGGTGCATATATTCCTGCGCTGTTATTTTCAGTAGCGTATGAGTGGGGTTTTTACAGATTTTGACAAATTATTATTTTTCAAATTTCTTAATTTTTCAATAAGTCTCCGCGTGCCACTGTAAAAACGCCGCCGTGCCACACTGTGGCACGCTTGCCGCGGGTTGGCCACCCCAGTGTTAAGTTGATCCTTTGAATACGAAGAGGAGTCAATATCTGCAAATTATAGGCGTATTTATAGGCTCTCTATTCTAAAAAATAGTAACTCCCTCTGCAGCAGCAGCCGCTGTCGCCGCTGTCAAATGCTTGTCACGCTATCTCCTCCGAAACAGCTGTGGGTATGGGGTCTAGACCGATACCAATAGATGCAGAACAATGTGGGGAACAAAGTAAGACATGTCTCATCTTCATCGGACTTTAAGTTTTTTTTAAATTTTATGTTTTGTGGGAAAATATTGACTTTTTCATCTTCAGATTACGATAACTCGCCAAAAAATGATCGTAGAATTTTGATCTTTTTGGAATCTAAGACTACAGACGTTTCTCTTTCAAAATAGACCTCATTTGTTTAAAAATATATTAAAACAGACTAATATTTTCATCAAAAAAATAAAACACAGTTTTTCAAGAAATATCGTCATATATGTGGATGTAATACCGATGATCCTCGAGTTTTTATCTTACAAAGAAAATACTTACATCATCTGGAAGCTGAAAGCTTTCTTATTCATATAAACCTCATTTAAAGTCTACATCTTAAATTTTCGATTTTTAATTGAATTTTAAAGCTGATAATTCAACAGTGATGAAACGCCCTTCGCATTAAGGGTGACAACAGTAAATGGATGGAAGCTGTCACATTGCCCGAGAATCACTCCCTATGTATCTCGCTATTAGCAATAACAGTGGAGCGATATATATATATATATATATATATATATCTATATATATATATATATATATATATATATATATATATATATATATATATATATATATATATATATATAAATATATATATATATATATATATATATATATATAAATATATATATATATATAAATATATATATATATATATATATATAAATATATATATATATATAAATATATATATATATATATATATATATAAATATATATATATATATATAAATATATATATATATATAAATATATATATATATATATAAATATATATATATATATATATATATATATATATATATAAATATATATAAATATATATATATATATATATATAAATATATATATATATATAAATATATATAAATATATATATATATATATATATAAATATATATATATATATATATATATATATATATATATATATATATATATATATATATATATATATATATATATATATATATATATATATAATGTTACGAATTTTACGAGTCTATGTAATTTCGCCAAATATGAGAGTTATCGCAAATTTGGCGATGGATTTGGGGACTTATTTTGGTAGCCAAATTTTTCGATATTGCGCTAAATGGTCGCCAACCTTCCAGGCCTTTCTGGAACCTTCCAGGCTTTTCTAGACTGTTCCAGTGATTTCTAGCTGGCGGCCGATAGGTAGCGCTTTGGAAGTCTATAAATATATCTGAAATTGACATTGAAACTTATTGAGTGTTCTCTTCTGCTGCGTATTGAGAATGTATTGAAAGTGAGTTAGGCGTACATTGTATTGAAGACTCTGTTATCCTCACTTGTGTTTTTAGAGTTTTTGCTGTAAAGAAGACAGTTGTTACGTGCTTTCTTTTAGTAACTGTGTATGCGCCTAAAGAATTTACAGAATTATAAATTTTATATTGTGTGCGCTTTCTGAAGTGAATTTATTCAATCCCAACGAACCCAGGAAAACGGAACATTTTGGTGTCAGTGGTGTAGGGATTGAATGCCTATTACAAGATCAATGGCTGATCAGACTGTTACAGCTCAAGATTTGGAAGTTAAATTCCAGCAGATGATTGCTGTGATAACGTCTGTGCAAAACAACATTGCGACAGGTCAAGAAGATATAAAGAAAGAAATGAAAGAAATGTCTGCAGGTCAAGAAAAGATATAGAAATAAATATCTGTAGATCAAGAAGAGATGAAAGTCATTCAAGAAGAGATAAAAGAAATATCGGCCGGTCAGGAAGAATTAAAGTGTGGAATTATAACTATCGTGAATAAAAGAGTGACAGAAATGGAAGACAAATTTGAAGAAAAATTCCAGAATGTGGAACACAAATTTAATATTTTTGAAGGGAATATTGGCGATATAAAAGAAAATTTAGAACAAAAATTTTATAAAGTTGAAAACAAATTTGAAAATTTGGAGAAAAAATTTGGCAACAAATTTGAAAATATGGAGGAAAAAATTGATAAAGTTGACAACAAATTTGAAAATTTGGAGGAAAAATTTGGCAATAAATTTGAAACTATGGAAGAGAAATTTGGCAATATAAAAGAAAATTTAGATGGGAAAATTTTCCGACGTTTCAAGGAAAGTACAGATTTTAGAACAGAAATTGTCAAATATTTATGTTACTGAAAATTCTAACTGAATATCTGTCACCTCTCAGCCACCCATTAAGCTGTCAACCTATGGTGGAAAATCTTCTTGCCAAGTTTACAAAACTCAATTCTCCATTGTGGCTGACGCCATCGGATGGGACTCTGTAACAAAAGCGTGTCAATTGGCTGTATCTCTGCGTGCCGAAGCGGCGGATATTTTGCTGACGATTCCAAAAGAGCAGCGCTTAGACTTTGGCGCACTTTCAAGTACTTTGGAGTTACGCTTTGGCGAGAAGTGTTTGAAGGACTATAGCCGGCTCCAGCTCGAATCTCGCCGACAGAAGCCAAATGAATCGCTACAAGAACTTGCATCAGACGTCAAAAGGCTTTCCTATCTCGCCTGGTCAGACTGCCCTGCGGAAGTACGGGAAAATCTTGCTTTAGATTATTTTATCGATGCAGTTCGCGACTTTGAAATACAGAAGACACTTCGAATGGCGGAAGTTAAAGATCTTAAGTCCGCCTTAGTCTATGCCATGAAGTTTGAAGCAGCCCAAGAGGCTTCACACACAAAACCTCACCATTGCATTACGGTTTCGTACGTTACCGAATCTCTCGAACGTTCAATTCAATATTTGATGGAAAGAATAGACGAGTTGACAGAACAGGTCAGTGCTTTAAGATCAGTTAAGGCTGACAGATGACAAGTCGTAAAATACTGGAGTTGCGACGGAGAAGATGAAGACCCGGTACGACACGAAAGCTACAAGACATGAATTCCATGAAGGTGACAAGGTATGGTTCTGGAACCCGATTCAACGTAAAGTACTTTCTCCCAAGTTACAGTCGTCTTGGGACGATCCGTATACAGTCCTAAAGAGACTGAATAACGTCGTGGTTCGTATAAGAAAATCGTCTAATTCTAAGCCTAGAATAGTGCATTATGATAGGCTAGCTCCGTACTATGGCCAAAGTTAATAGATTAAAGAAATGTACAGACCATGGTCGTTCTCTTGTTGTATATAACATTTTATTTAGTGTAAATAATTCTTAAGTAAGTTTTGTTTTATTAATGTTGTTTAAAGTATTTAGATACTCCTTGTACATATTTATTAGTTTTATGAAGTATATATTTGGCTGTATGCGTGTTAATTCTGTATTAATTTTAGTTGTGATTTTATAGTTCAGTTTTCTATTATGTATTGTAAGTAAGGCTACCTGCCCAAGAGCTGTACTGCCCGGGACGTGCAGTCCTTGACTAGGGAGCAATTTTGCGAATTTTACGAGTCTATGCAATCTCGCCAAATATGAGAGTTATCGCCAAATTGGCAATGGATTTGGGGACTTATTTTGGTCACCAAATTTGGTGATATGACGCCAAATGGTTGCCAACCTTCCAGGCCTTTCTGGACTGTTCCAGTGATTTCTAGTTGGTGGCCGATAGGGGGCGCTTTGGAAGTCTATAAATATACCTGAGATTGGCATTGAAACTCAGTGAGTGTTCTCTTCTGCTGCGTATTGAATATATTGAAAGTGCGTTGTATATTGTATTGAAGACTCTGTTATCCTGACTTGTGTTTTTAGAGATATCTGTTGTAAAGAAGACAGTTGTGTGTTTTCTGTTAGTAATTGTGTATCCGCCTGAAGAATTTACAGAAAAACAAATTTTATTTTGTGTGCACTTTCTGAAGAGAATTTATTTAATCCCATCTAACCCAGAAAACCGATATATATATATATATATATATATATATATATATATAGCACTATACTATGCACTATATATATATATATATAGCACTATAGCTCTCTCTCTCTCTATATATATATATATATATATAGAGAGAGAGAGAGAGAGAAAAAAAAATTTATTATTTTTTTCTTTCCTGTATCATCAATCATTGATCCATGGCTCAAAATGCAAAAATGCAAAAGTGCAAAATTTCAACCTGTTTTGATAACATCTTCAGGTGGCACACTAGAATCGAATTTTTGCAAAGTAGTATAAAAAGGCAACATTTAAAATCGTGGTAATAAAACTCAATTATTTATTTTTATTTAATTTTATTTCTTACTCTAATTAAAAATATATTAAAAAGCATATAAGCAATATACTCCTTCTTAATAATGTTTAAGTGTCCTTATCAGAAGTTTTTTGGACTTTCTTTTTCGTGAAAATATTGAGATTTTGTCTCAAAAGGTGGCAAGTATTGCCTAGCTTTTATCTAGGTTCTTATATAACCGTCTCTTGCCTCTGAACCACAAACAGATAATGCAGCCTCGGTTACTAGCTTTACACACCGTTCTACTGCCTGTGTGTGACTAGGGAACTTCTCAAAATATAGGGAATTGTCCCCTGAAGAAATCATATTCTTTATTTCTGTATCACTGTATTTCATCTTCATTGGTGGTTCGGGAAAATTTTCTTTCCACCAATTTATCAAATCGTAATAATGTGACGCTCCGATCTGAAGTTCAGGAAGTTGAAACCCGCGTGCTTTTCTGCCTTTGGTCTGTTCTCTTGCTTTTAATATTCTTCGAAGAGCTAGTTGCTTTATATGTAACTCTTCGTCTTGTAACATAGCTAGCAACAAATCTTCTGGGTGTGCAAAGAATGAATTTCGTTGAATAGTTTTTAATCCAAGGCTCTTCAGCTCGTTATGAATATACGAGTATCATCTAACCATATTATAAACGCGGAAAGGCCCATATTTACAAGATGGTTTAGTCTTGATGTCAAACCAAGTTAATGCGTATACTTTCATAATAAAATTTACAAGTTCTTTCATGTTGACCGTTGGTTTCGTTGTTCCTACATTTAAACAAAGAATCCAGTTTGTACAAGTCAGCCGTCGGGAATGTGCTAGCTTTCCTGGATCCCTGTTAGCTAAGCTAGGCGTGATTGTGCCACAAGAAATAGCTGAGCACATTTCATATAAATATTTGTGATTGGTGCTTAATAATTCAGCATTAACATCCGGCAATTCTAAACTTTTCCCTGAAATTCGAAACTTTTTCCTAGCAATTCAACTTTACTATTTTGAATCGCAATTGCATTACCCGAATCAAGTGAAAGATGTCTTATGTACAGGTAGCCCTCCTACAACACAGCATCTTACAGAACGGTTTCGCTCTAACACGATAGGAGGAATTGCAAGAACCCTCGTATAACACTGCAACCTGTAACACGGTTTCGCTCTAACACGATAAAGAAAATTGGGAAAACCTTTGTACAACACTGTACTTCTACAGTACTAGATAACATGATTTTTGTTTAACACTTTTAAAAATTAAATTACCTTAAAATAATGACGGGGAGGAATAATGATCTATAGTGGCTTTACATGAAAATGTATAAACAAATTATAATTTATTCATTTATAACTCTATAAAATTACAAGAATGCCTAAGCTTATTTGAAAATCTTGAATGCAAACCCTTTCGCTGAAAAAAGTCAAAAATTCAAAAGGGAGCTGCAAAATTGTCTATCTCAATACCTTGAATCTACAATGACCTTGTAAGAACCAGCAAATAAACTAAAATTACAGATTTTTTAAGGAGGATAGAAGGTGCAAAATATCTAAATGAAAAAAAAGGTTCTGAAAGTAAAGGTGATATTGTTCAATAAAAAAAACGTTCTCGTTTGATTGTACTGAGCAGTGATGAGGAAGAAATTTTTTAAATTACTATCGCATTAAATGAAAATATTATTTTTTTGTTTCTTTTCGTTTTGTGTTATACATACATTTATATTTTTAATAAAAATTAAGTTGTTTGCATGGAATTTAAATTTTTTTTTTGTTTTTTATAAGTTTTCAGAACGTAACCCCCTTTTTTTAACGGTCCCTGGGTCTCATATAACACGGTTTCACACAACACGGCATTTTCTAGGAACCTATCTACCGTGTTATAGGAGGGTGACCTGTACTTTGAATCTGGCTCAGAAATCGAAGAAAGATGTTCTTCAGTCTTCCGATGTGATCTATTTTCTGTCTTAGCCAGGACTAAAGTTTTATCTTTACGGCCGTGAACATAAAGCGAGGATATAGGTTGTTTGGCCACTTAACCGTTGCAGGTTTTGGCATACTTTTCAACTCTCGAGACGTAGTTTATGTCGATCTATTGCTTTTGATGAGTTGTCACTGCTGATAATATTTAAATCCTGCATCGCATCGTTTACTATAGTTACTGCTGAATGATCAGAAATCGCAATTCGATCACAAGATGTTGCTAGAGTTTGTAGCTTATGTCTCATTTGGATTGTTTCTTCTTGCTGCTTATTTGGTCGCTGGCAGGGTTTTGAAATGGCAAATTCATCTGGGTTAGTTTCAGTAGATCTTTCAGAAGAGACTGAGGAAAACTGTGGTGAGTGTATAGAACTAATATCTTCTCCGATGTGTGGTAAGATAGCGCCAGTCCAGAAGTGCAGCACCCGTCTAACACTATGTAAAATTGGCTTAAAGTGTAAATCTTAATGTAAGTAAGATTTACACTTTAGAAGTCAGAACTGTTGGTAAATATTTATTGCAAATGCAGTATAGGACAGTACACAAACCTACAATAACAAATTTCGGACAAAAATTTTAAAATATGACTCTCAAGTGAGGTTAGAATGAAGTACTAATAATTACAAGATAAAAAAGAACTTTCTATATACCATGTTTTTAAATTTTCTGTTGAATCATATAAACTTGACAATTCTATGTATTAATAAATACTTTTTAAAATTTTCTTTTGATGAATTATCCCATCAACTTGAAAGAAAATGAAGTTAATTGGAAATTAACTTGAATTTAACTTTTTGTTCCCGTCCAGGTCGATAGATGGCTGCACCAGTCTACTAAACAAAATTAACTGAAAATGAATTTACTTCTGCTTAGAGATGGCTAAAAGTATTAAAGTAATGCATTTTCATCGTGTTCTGAGCTATTCTAAAAGTTTCAAATGTCTAGCTAGTCGGGAAATTAGTTAAAAATCGATTTCAAGATATGTACTGGACAAACACACACACAAACAAGAGAGCGAGTTAATAAAAACATGGTAAAGAATGAGTTATTTTTTACCCTCTCATTTCCTGTTCCACCTCAAGATGAAGTCGTAGACAACTGATTTTTGGCATACATGATGTTCTATTATTTTATCAACAAATAATAATACAGAAATAAAGAAAAAAATTAAAAAATTTATATATTTTCTTTTTCGCTCCACCCTAATACACACACACACACACACACACACACACACACACACACACCCACATATATATATATATATATATATATATACAGTCGAACCTCCATATATCGAAGTAGCAAATTGCGCGAAAAAAATTCGATATATAGAAATTTCGATATATAGAATTGAGCTTAGTCTTATCATAATTCTCCTAAAAAAAATTAAAGCTAATTTTCGTATACGAAACTCCATTTCTAATTTATATGCGAATCCCATTAAATGAAAGTTAATAACTAAAAAATGAATTAATATGAAAGATTTATTGATTACTACATATCTTTAAAAATTAAAAATAATGCAGACAGTGGTTACAATGATCACAGTTACATTCTTTAAAAAAAAAAAAAACTACGAATATCTTGCTGAACAGTTAGTTTTGCGGAAAGTTCAAAGAAATGTTCGTATTTATTCAGTCCACTAAAAACTCCATCACGGACATTTTCCGCAAATTGAAGTCCACGACGTATTGTTTCAAATGCCAAAAATTAGGAGATTTTATTCTAAAGTGGAATAAACTCTCCCAATTTGTCTTGAAAAAAATTTCGATAAATAGAGATTTTTTCGATATATAGAAACAATTTTTCTATGTAATGAACATGGAGATTTGCTAAGAGTTCGATATATAGAAAATTTCGATATAGGGAAGTTCGATATATGGAGGTTCGACTGTATATATATATATATATATATATATATACGAACGGTATGCGTATTTACAATTCCAAGTTAAGACAACCAATTTAAAACAACCAGAAAAATTCTCCCAATTGTTTATCCTGAAGGTAAGTTTTGTTACGTACTTTTCTTCGTGTTATATAACATTCCCAGAAACTAATAGTTACAAACCAATTACGTGAGCTGAAAAGCCCTGATTCTCAGAAGTCTTCTAGACACGGACAGTTTTGAAAAGAATCCCAATTATTCCTTTACAAATGTTGGTTATTTGAAGTTGTGTATAGTGAAACAATGATTTACGACGCCAGAAGCGTTTGCTAGAACTGAACATAAAATACCACGGACTCTGACAGTTTTAGGAATGCACTTGTCCTAACACTTCCACAAAATTAACTATTCTTTGTTTGTCTCCTGCCTGACATTTCCACTGTTATGACTCCTTTTCAGGAATTAACTTTTGATGTATGAAACTATTGAAATGTGTTATCATGGGGGAAATATGTCGAGAATTGGCGATGAAAATAAAATTTAGGACGAGTATATACAGAACGTAGAAATGTGATGATGGAAAACAAACTTCTGAACAAACACGAACGACATAAAGCTATTCAGTTAGTTAAAAGCCATCCAAGATTTCAAATATTAAAAATTTGACAGAAAAAATATTATCAGAATATTTAAAAACTGTGAAAATTATACCTATTTAACTCATTTATGCCCTGTACTAAATTTTATATTTTTTACTAAGAACAAAGAAGTTTCAAAATGGAGAAAATGCAGCTGATGTCTCATGAAAAACAAAGATATTCATTTAGTTACAAAGATTTTAAATATTACACCAAAGTTTCAAATATTAAACATTTAACTGGAAAATGTTATCAGATAATCTAAAATGTGTGAAATCCATACCAATTTTATCCAACCAGACACTATATGTAATTTTAGGACTCTTTCTAAGTACTAGGAAGTGTTATAATGGAAAATATACATCTCAACCAACACGGACGACATAAAGCTATTCAGTTAGTTAAAAGCCATTCAAGATTTCAAATATTAAACATTTGGCAGAAAAAATATTATCAGAATATTTTAAAACTGTGACAATTATACCTATTTAACTCATCTATGCCCTATACTTTTACTAAGAACAAATAAGTTTCAAAATGGAGAAGATGCAGTTGATGTCTCATGAAAAACAAAGATATTCATTTAGTTACAAAGATTTTAAATAATTACACCAACCAAGGTTTCAAATATTAAACATTCAACTGGAAAATGTTGTCAGATAATCTAAAATGTGTGAAATTTATACCAATTTTATCCAACCAGACACTATATGTAATTTTAGGACTCTTTCTAAGTACTAGGAAGTGTTATAATGGAAAATATGCATCTCAACCAACACGAACGACATAAAGCTATTCAGTTAGTTAAAAGCTATCCAAGTTTTCAAATATTAAACATTTGCCAGAAAAAATATTATCAGAATATTTAAAAACTGTGACAATTATACCTATTTAATTCATCTATGCCCTATACTTTTACTAAGAACAAAGAAGTTTCAAAATGGAGAAAATGCAGCTGATGTCTCACGAAAGACGTAAAGCTATACAGTTAGTTACAAAAGAGAGGAAGATGCGAATATTTCTTGTCAAAAGAAAAATTCAGGCAAGTTAAGTCATCACGCGAGTAGCAGAAAATGTAATAGAGACAACAGAGAACTGCCGGCACGAATCTGTCAAGCTGTCAAATTATTGAAAAGCTAACGCAACAGAAAAAAGTCAAGGTTTGGAAATACAATGACACGTAATGTACAGCAAGAATTTAAGGTAAATATTTAAGTTGAACCTAAAGCTCAAATTAAAAAAGGAAGTAATTGTAAGAGCAAATTATTGGAGCGGAAATAAATAGCCACGTGTCGAAGTTCACGCAAAAGGAGTGATCTTTTTAAAAATAAGATGATGAATCTGCTGGAATATGAAAAATTTAGTTGAGTTTCAAGGTGTTTACTTTTATTTTCTTCTGAAACTTAATATGTCTCTCTCAATTTATGATGACGGTAATTATGTTCTTTAATATATTAAGCTGAATAAATATGTATTCATAGGACATGTCAAATTTACTAATATTACTTAAAATTCGATTCCAAGTATCAAACATTTAAAAGCTAAATTAATTGCAATTTATTAAAACTAGCATGGTCGCTTTTAGATTTATATTTTCTTTTGCAAAACAACTGAATTGAAAGTAACATATGTAATGAATGTTACCATTACCTGTCATCATAAATATACGTTGTTAAGGGGTAGTGAAAACTCAGACAAAAAATTTATAATCTTTGATAAATTCACTATAAGGCTGATTCTAAAACATCATGATTAAAAAATGTGAATTTCCATTACTTCAGAACAGAGTTAAAGATAAGTCTGAGAAACCCAACACCAATGATTTTAAAAATTATATCTCTCACTGTATGTACTATTTTTCAAAACTAAGATATCTACACTTTATCATTACATCAAATAAGAAATTGTTGGGGAAAATTTTCCCTTATAAAATGGAGTGAAAATTCAGCAAATACTAAAATATAGTATAGATTACATTTCTCTCTGTATGTATTATTGTTCGCAATTCAGATATCTCCACTTAATCATATTAAATGAATAAATTAAAATTATTTCGTGTATAAATTAAAATTATTCATGAGTAAAATACAGCAATTAAATTGTACCAAATTACGTGCTATCGTCGAGCCACACGCGGACAGCCGCTAATGTTTACATCCGGTAGTTGCAGCCGTTGCCATTCGGATTGTAGAAATATCGTCGATTTTTGTGCCGCATACCTACGCGTTTTATATATATAGATTTAAATCTGTTTGAAAAGAAAAATTTGATAAACTACATAGACTCCAATAAACCGAGGTTGTTGTTGTTGTTGTTGTTGTGTATGCCCCTTGACCGACATGTAACATCGGATCAGGTCCCGAAGGCTATGGGCGATGAAGGTGCGGCTCCTATTTAAAATTAGCATAAGGGTCGGAGTCTGACTTGGCTAAATGACCGGTCCCGTAATTTTGAACCGAGTCAAGTGACGAAACCTGAACATTTGACCCCGCATCTCCAGAGGTAAATTTGAGAACTTGGAGGACACTGTAGCCACGCTCTATTTTACGTGCCCCGTCCACCATTAGTGAACACGGCGGTAGATTTGCAGCGACGAGCATCGAACCAGGGACACCGAAGTAGCTTATGGTAGCGCCTATGGTGGGCTTGGAACTGGTGATGTTCGGTTCCAATCCCTACAAACGCCAATCTATACCTTAATGTCTAACCGTACCTGCTTCGTAACTACCAACGTTAAATCCGTAGGCTGGAAAGTCCTCCCATGATGTCAGAGAGTGTGGGAGAAGGTACGATCCCACCAGATGTCGCCACAGAGGGTGCTTGATCAAAATTGAGGCTCAAAATCAGGGGTTGGTGTTGTTTCACCAATACTGTGCCCCCATAGAAAACAAACAATGATTCTCGCGGATTATATGCGAATGCTTTCATTGACAAATGCTCCGCATTGGCAGACAACATAGACTCCAATTGTATGATTATGTTAAATCCCTTTTATGCTGTTGAGTATAAAACATCTAAGTATAAAACCTTTTATACTTAGGTGTTTTTACCTAAGTATAAAAGATTTTCTTTTCAATATGCAATAAACCTTCTAACTTCTTTATTGGTACTACAATCCATAGTGGGCACTGGACTTTTCCCGAAATTTCCTCGCCATGTAACTTTGGCGCATTACAATAAATAACTGCTTATATATATATATATATGTATGTGTGTGTGTATATATGTATATATATATATGAATGTATATATATATATATATATATATATATATATATATATATATATATATATATATATATATATATATATGTGTGTGTGTGTGTGTGTGTGTGTGTATATATGTATATATATATATATGTATGTATATATATATATATATATATATATGTGTGTGTGTGTATATATATATATATATATATATATATATATATATATATATATGCAGTGAAACCCCGATTTAACGTAACCTATATTTAACGATTTTCCGCATATAACGTCATTTTTCATCAGTCCCAATTTATTTCCTATACTAATAATGTTAAAAAATTCGGGATTTAACGTTTTCGTTTTAAAATATTCACCCGTATTTAACGATTTTTCAAAGTGAGAAAACTCTATGAAATTTTCCTAAAATAGTCAAAAATTGTCATGAAAATTTTAAAGCAAGCAGATTTAATGGAGCGAAATGGGGAAAAGATGGGAAAACTGGATAATAAAAAAGAAAAAAATAGGAAATTGTCACCGTTTGAGGAATTCCTTTTTCAGTGGTTCAATAAAGTTCAACAATGTTCGTAAAACAAGCATTCCTATAAATGGCCCCGTTTTGAAATAGGAATTGCATCTAAACTAGAAATTTAAGGATTCACAGCTTCAAATGTTTGGATAGACCGCCTTGAAATAAAAGGCAAAATTTATCATGCAAGTCTATTTGTGGCGAGTCTGGATTCGATTCTTCGCAAATTGGACAGACAAATGCGCTTGCAGAAAAGTAAGATTATTTTGTTTGTTGATAAATGTACAATTCATGTTGTACATTTAAAGTTACAAAATGTGCGAATGGAATGTTTCCCTGCCAATTGTACAAGCAAATATCAATCTTGTGATCATACTATCGTTCAGTGTAAAGTATAGAAACCAAGATTTGAAAAACTCCCTTCTTAGTATAGAATTCAGAGGCAGGAAAAAATCGAGAAACGTCCTAGAACCTCCTCATATGATTTCTTCAGCATGGGAAAATGTATCTCACGTCCTTTTGTAAAATCTGGTTTTTCGGAGGACAGTGGTGATGAATATGAGTACGAGGAGAGAGAAAATGAAGACTCTAATGAAATGGGTGATTTCTCTTCTTGCTCATAGATCTCGAGAATTATCTACATTGCGATTCAAATATCGGGACATCAGAGATTCCGATTCTAAGTGATTTAACAGACTCAGAATTGGATAATTCGGACAATGATGAAGATGAGGAACATTGAAATCCTTCTGTGACAGAAGACATTCAAGCTTTCGATAATTTTTTTTTTTTTTTTTTTTTTTAATCGACAGATACATGGAGTGCCTATGGGGGGAGGTTGCTCTTCAGCTTTGGCTGACATTTATTTACACCATTATGAAAAGGGTGTTATGTCGCTAAATGAAATTGTATTTTTTAGGTATGTAGACGACATTCTCGTATGTTTAAATAACAATTTTAATTCATTAGATTTGGGATTTTACCCTAACGGTTTAAAACTTGTGGAAACCCAGAGGGACAACACTGGGGGAATTGCTTTTCTTGATCTTATCCTTTATATTGATAAAAAACAAAACATTGCTTATAAACTATACGACAAACGTGATAGCTATACTTTTAACACCGTTCGTATTATGTCTTGGGATAGTGCTGTTTATAAAAACATTAAACGCAACATAATTTTAAACTACTTGGTTAGATGCAAAAGATTACATTCAAATCAAGAACAAATGGACTATAAAATCAATAAATTCCTACAGGTCGCAAGTGATAAGGGATTTACCTATTACTTTTTAAAATACATTTTAACTAGCTTTTTTAACATAGTTGACTGCGACCGTGGACGTCGATTCTCTATATGGTTCAATGAGTCTGAAGTAAACCGTACTAACGACGGCGATGCATTAGGGTGTTGAGTCGGTGTCTTGGTGTCATGTATATGTAAGTTTGGTGTTTTGTGTTAGTAATATTGTTATTTTTTGGTACATTTGTCTTTTTTTTCTTTTCTTTAAAATGGTCTCAGTTTTGTAGCAGACTTCCGAGAGTGTTACCATGGTTTAAAACATTGTTTAATCGGAGTGGAGGGTCACAACCCCCCCCCCCCGGTCATTAACTACAAAACTTCCATTTCTGTTGTGAATTTCATTCTCTTATTCTTAAATCCGTGTAGATATGGTCACTCCTTTCTTCTTCATCGGTTTAGTATTTTCATTGCTTATATATATATATATATATATATATATATATATATATATATATATATATATATATATATATATATATATATATATATATATATATATATATATATATATGTATATATATATATATACAAGGTGCGCCCATAAAGTAACCGGACAATTTTTTATAAATAAGAAAAATATTACTCACCTTCAAATAAATTTATCTCCTTCAATATAATTGCTACAGGAGTCTATACAATTTTTCCGACGTTTCTTCAAGTCATCAAAACACTGTTTATAGGCGTCGGAAGTAACCGTTCTCAAAATACGTATTTTATTTAATATCCGAGACGTTTTCAAATCTCTGTCCTTTCATGGATTTTGCATTTTTTTATTATTACAAAGGACTTATTCACAACGAATTTTTTCCTGAAAATCAAACAATTAATCAGTATTTTTACAAGGAGGTGCTTTTCCGATTAAGAAACAGGATAAGGTGAGTTAGGAAAGAACTGTTTGATTCTGGGCAATGGTTTGTTTTACACTATAATGCTTGGCCCCCTACAGCAATTTCTGTACAGCAATACCTTGATAAGCATTCAGTTACAGTGATGAATCACCCACCATATTCTTCCGACATAAAACCAGCTGATTTTTTTCCCCTTTTCCGAAGCTTAAGATGGTCATGATAGGACAGAGATTTGAAAACGTCTCGAATATCAAATCAAATGTTACGCGTATTTTGCGAACGGTTAGTTTCAACTCCTATAAACAGTGTTTCGATGACTTGAAGAAACGTTGAAAAAATTGTATAGACTCCTTTAGTGATTATTTTGAAGGAGATAAATTTATTTGAAGGTGAGTAATATTTTTCTTATTTATAAAAATTTGTTCGGTTACTTTATGGGCGCACCTTGTATATATATATATATATATATATATATATATATGCAGTGAAACCCCGATTTAATGTTATTCAAGGGATCTTAAAGAAATGACGTTATATGCGGAAAAACGTCGGTTTATGTGTTTTGATGACTTGAAGAAACGTTGGAAAAATTGTCTAGACTCCTTTAGTGATTATTTTGAAGGAGATAAATTTATTTGAAGGTGAGTAATATTTTTCTTATTTATAAAAAAATGTCCGGTTACTTTATGGGCGCACCTTGTATATATATATATATATATATATATATATATATATACAGTGAAACCCCGATTTAATGTTATTCAAGGGATCATAAAGAAATGACGTTATATGCGGAAAAACGTCGGTTTATGTGTTTTGATGACTTGAAGAAACGTTGGAAAAATTTTCTAGACTCCTTTAGTGATTATTTTGAAGGAGATAAATTTATTTGAAGGTGAGTAATATTTTTCTTATTTATAAAGAAATGTCCGGTTACTTTATGGTCGCACCTTGTATATATATTTACGTGTAGAGCCTGAAATGTTCCCTTTATAGAGATGCATTATCGCTTTTAATCTGACTGCATCGTGTAAGTTAAAATATGATTAATTGCACCAAACCCTTTCTGACACCTATAAAAAGATAAGATATTTTCATTCATAAATTTACTTCACATCATTCTCGCTTTATTTAAATAACAAAGTAATACTAAGGCAAAAAAATTTGTTAAAAATTAAGATTTATTTGGAATTAATTTCGCGGATTCATACTATCCATCATCAGGATGAGATGATGTGAAATTGGCAATTTTTTTTCCTTCAAATTCATCTTATATAAGCAACGATCCATCATACATGTGAGAAGAAGTAAAAAAAATAATAAAGCTGAGATTCCTTCTCAAAATCATATGCACATAATGGTAAATAAGATCATCCTTCATTCTTTAGGTAGGATTATATTCTTTAATAATTTCTCTAAACTTGTATTTTTATGTTTGGTGCCAGTGATGCATTAAAATTGGGGAAAGAGAATTAAAAAGCTGGGAAATTAAATATATGTGGTAGGATAATGAATTACTGTTGGTGCATACTTAACCTTTTCCGTAATTATAAACGGAATTTTTTATAGCGTTAATTTATCTCTACTTTCATAACATAACAATTTGCATACTGTAATACAAAAAGCAGGGTTTAAGAATCATGAGAGTCAGACTTCAATAATACGGTATGATGGATTGAGGTGTTATTAGATTATGGTAGTTTGTCTTAAACATTATTCAATTTTTGCCTGAGTATTAGAAAGTGGTGCATTGAAAATTGTTTTTGATAAATGTATATTGAAATGTAAAAATCAAAATGCTCTTGCGTTGTATTACTCAGCTTTGTTTTTATTGATATATTGTCAAATATCGAATTCTAGTCATTAATCCGCGACACTGGGTTTGGCTACTATTTGGCTAGGCATTTCATAAAAGGTTTAATATTTTCCACTTCTGTAGAATATATCTATTTAGTTTATGTATATTCATTTTTCACCATGCATAAGAACATGCTCAAATCATCTTTTTTAACACATGTAATACGTTTAATTAATTGACTGTTTCTCTCTATTCTAAAAAGAAAGTAACTACCGCTGCCGCCGCTGTCAAAAGCTATCTCCTCCGAAACCGTTGGGGGTATGGGGTCAAGAGCGATACCAATGGATGCAGAAAAATGGGGGGAACAAAGTTAGACATGTCTCATCTTCGTCGGACTTTAAGTTTTTTTTAAAATTTTATGGTTTGAGGGAAAATATTGACATTTTCATCTTCAGATTACGATAACTCGCCAAAATATGATCGTAGAATTTTGATCTTTTTGGAATCTAAGACTACAGACGTTTCTCTTTCAAAATAGACCTCATTTGTTTAAAAATATATTAAAACAGACTAATATTTTCATCAAAAAAAAATGAAACACAGTTTTTCAAGAAATATCGTCATATATGTGGATGTAATACCGATGATCCTCGAGTTTTTATCTTACAAAGAAAATATTTGCATCATCTGGAAGCTGAAAGCTTTCTTATTCATATAAACCTCATTTAAAGTCTATATCTTAAATTTTCGATTTTTAATTGAATTTTAAAGCTGATAATTCAACAGTGATGAAACGTTGATAACGTGCTGAATCTACTAATGCCACGTTTGCCGAAGTGATAGTGGACACTTCGCCGAAGATTTATGTGTTTCAGGGTCCAGGAAGCAGCAACCAGGATGTAGGAGGTGGGAAAAAAGAGTCCCAATTTTTGTTTGTCAGTGGAGAAAAGTGAAATCGTACCCGGACGGGTAAAGATGCCCCGGTTCAAGCTAATAGGACAGTGTTGTGCTAAAGCGTTTAAGGGGAAACTATTATGTTATGTGTAACAAAGAAAGGGATGAATTTTACGATTATATTCCATCCCATCTTATCAATCTTTCTTTAAAAAAAAGAGAAAGAACTTCGTGCCTTTTGAGGGTTTAAGTGACTTTTTTGGAAAAATGAAAGGAAAGCGAAGAGTGTAAACTGATTTTTAAAACCGGTGGATTGATTCTAAAGTGAAAATTTCAACATGGAAATAATACATTTGTTTTTGTTTTCGCGATATTGATTCTTATAAACGGTTGATTCTTATAACCACTGATCACTATAAGTGGTGGTTACTGTATTTGCATATCCCAGCGTCTTCTTCCTTTCATACGAATTTGGCGATTGTATCATCCCTCCTTAAGGGTTTTACAATTTTAAAGGCCAAAAGTGTATATATCAACACAGTTTTAGTATTGCATTGATAGATTTCTAAATTGAAATCAATTTCACTACGACATATTTAATTTTTCTTTAATCCCTAATAAAAATTGGATGACGTTCAATCAATATTTAAATGACTACGCGCTCCGCATTAAAATTCTAATTCTACCTATTTTACCGACATACTTTGAAATGCAAGAGGAAATTTAGTAGAGATTAAGAACTCAATTATTTTATTGTTGTTTGAAGTATTATTATTCCTCGATTTACTCAACTATTTCATTTTTATCCCTGTTATGAATGCATTTATACACACTTATGTACATATAATTTTTTTAAACCAATGCCTGTCGTCAAACATTCACCTATACTACGAAGCAATTTACCTTCCATTTTATTTTGGGAGCACCATATAGGCGGACAGCATTACCCCCTATGAGGGGAAGACACAAACGGAGGCATTTTAAGTTCCGCGACACCGGGATTCGATCCGATCACCCTCAGCACCGAAAACCAGCGCGCTACAAGCCCTACGTATAAAAGGTAAATATATATATATATATATATATATATATATATATATATATATATATATATATATATATATATATATATATATATATATATATATATATATATACAATCGAACCCCGTTATAGTGAACCCGGTATATAACGAACTCACTAATATAACGAAAAAACTTTTGGTCCCACCATTTTCCTATTGTGTTTAAAGCTAATTTATCCTTTTATAGCGAACATCCGAAATCTTAAGAATCGATTATAACGAACCTTCTTTTCAGTCGAATACTGATTTTTTTCAAACTTTTTAAGAATGTTGAAGTAGAAGATGATGAAGATTTACCTATCGCGATGTTGATAGAAAAGCACATATTTTCATCATTCTTAGATTGTGACATGCAATTGTTCGAAACATGTGATGATGAAGTTATTGCATGTGAAATTCTGACTGATTAATATATTGTGGAAGAAATTAATATGAATCATTCTGAAATCGAAGATTCTGCATCTGATGCTGATGAAGAGGAGCACATAAATGACGAAATCCCCACCATCTCAGACGGTAAAGCAGTGATGCGTGTAATTAATAAGTTTTTATCCACACAAACAATGGAAGAAAGAGTGTTTCAGTCATTTGATGTATTGGACAAAGAAATTGATAAAATGTTTTTGAAGTCGGCATCACGTCAGCAGAAGATTATCGATTAGTTCTGTATCAAAACAGTAAGCAACAATCGAAGGTAGAATGAATTTATTTCCATTTGTCTTCATTTTTAGTTAATTTAATTAGTATTGTGTCAGTTTAATGTAATCGATATTAGTCAGTTTAATGCATTAATGATCATTTTTAATAGATTTTACCATTTTTTCAATACATCATTACTTAATACACATAGCAACTAATGAGTAATACATTTTGTGAACTTGTAAGGTATACACAAGATTCAATTCACAAGAATCGAACTTTTGAATGAATGAATTAAAGAAGCTGCTTGGGGTGTGCTAATTTCGGCATACGCGCTTAGTATAAATACCATGCAGCGTCATTAATAAGAGGAAGGTGGTTAAGGTTGAAAAGGTGTTATCCTGCGCTAGTGCTTAGCAGGCCCGAAGTTTACGTGGCAGTACTGCTGGTTTGACTTACTGTTTGTGAGTATTCGAAATGTGTATTTCTATTGAATGATAATATATATATTCCGTACAAGTAGTACGTATGCTTATTGCTGTAAAAGCCAATTATATGTGCAACGAATTCAATAAACATTGTTTCATGTATAAACTGTGTTTGTTTCAAATTCAAATAGAGTGCCACTTCAAATTATATACACCCAAGTCTGGGTAGAAGTGAAGCAGTTATTCTCTATAAACTCCAACATTTTTCTTAACGGTTCGGATATAGCGAGCAAAACCCTTAGTCCCTTGAAGTTCGTTATAACGTGATTCGACTGTGTATATATATATATATGTATATATATATATATATATATATATATATATATATATATATATATATATATATATATATATATATATATATATATATATATATACTAGAAGAAGAGGGAACCGATTTGGCATAAAAAAGTTCAAAAATGTTACAGCACCATCTATTGATACATTTTGGAACTTTTTTTATTATGCCAAACCTTTTCCCATTCTTCTAGTATATTCAGTTCAAATTTGAAGTCATTCTGACCAGTGGTTCTTTTTTTGCAGCCTTTGAAAGTGGGACTTTAATTATGGACACTCTGTATATATATATATATCAATGCAATGTTAGTAATTTATTGATAGATTTTTATGATAATATCAATTTCACTGTGAAATATTTAATTTCTTTTTAATAAAAACTTAAAATTTAAATAAAAATTTAAATGCCTGTGCCATCCGCATTAAAATTTTCCCGACCAAAATAAAATTATTTGAATATCCCGCATGTTGTTAAAATACTCAACACAACCATCAGTAAAAGTACTTTTGTTCAAGCTCATTTCTACCTTTCACAATTATCATTACCCCATTAATGGCGAATTAATAGGCAGGGAAAATGTGAATTTACTCACCAGGAAGGGATTCGCGTTAAACTCTTGAACCGCCTGAGTTTGATCGATTCCGCCGAACTTTCTCCACCCAGAGATTAAAATGAAGTGGTGTATCAAACGAGATTTTTTTTTCTTCATCGTCATATTTCACGGTCATCCATCATATGAGGAAGACAGTATAAAAGAGGACGATCTCCAGTTCACACACATAGTGCCGAGGTATGCCGTTCTATATATCCTTGGTAATTCTTTCGTTTAGATAACCCTTCGAACTTTTTCGAAATCTCCTTTTATGTAATATTAAAAATGCGATCAAATTAGTGATCTTAATTTTGTACATGTTCGTTCAAAGTCGAGAAGGCTTTATTTAAATTCATAAATAGTACATGGTTGAGACAAGAAATATATAAACTAAATATATATGTATACACACACACACACACAAACACACACACACACACACACATACATACACACACAAATATATATATATATATATATATATATATATATATATAGTCCGACATTACTGGAACAGTTATGACATATACTGCAGGGTTAATGGTTCCGAATTCCAATATGTTATGTATAGGAATAAGATCACTCCATCCAAGTCGTATTAATGCTGATGTGCAAGCCAGAGGTCAACCAGTTATGGATGAACTGGTTGACCTAACTGGCAAGATTTGACCTGATTGATGCTCTCTCTTCAACAAATTGATTTACACTATTTCCTTCCTCTCTCTCTCTCTTTCTCTCTATCTATCTATCTATCTATCTATCTATCTATCTATCTATCTATATATATATATATATATATATATATATATATATATATATATATATATACTAGCATTATTGCCCGGCGATGCCCGGGTAGATATATAGATATAAAAATTTTGATGCATTCCATCAAAAAAATACTGGGCTGCACCCCCCGCTCTTCATGTTCATCTGGCTAGACAAATTGCGCTTAGCGCGTTTCTACTGAAATGATATACAAACAATAAGAAAGAAAGAAACTTTGAGCTTGCGGACCTTCGTCTGATTATATGTCTGATTTTATTGAGAATTAATAACACCGTGTTGCGTGATTCGCACGTTTGGATTGAATAAGTTTACTGCTTAATTATATTTGTTAGATACTGTTTAATTAGATTTAATTAGATTTGTTTGATCCACTGTTTAATTAGAAATAAGTTTTATAATTTACATTTGCCTTTATTATTTATTTTTTCCTTAAAAGCTCAGTTTGTTCCACAACACCCAAGAGGCGCACTTTTTTCCACATCACCCAAGAGGTAAAGTGCAAGATGCATTATCCCCTTTATTTATTCAAAGTAAGGCGCGATTTCACATGAAGCCTATTTTCCTTAGTTTGGTAATTCGGTTTTTTATTGTCGACAGGCCAAAAATCGTATCGATTTTTAATTTTCCCAAGGCCAAAAACCGTTGAAAAAGCGAATTGTAATTCAATTTTTAATTTTCCTAAGGCCAAAAACCGTAGAAAAAGCAAATTGTAAATCGGTTCAAGCGATAAGAAAAACTGCAAATAACAAAGGACAAAAATCGGAGCCGGGAAAGTTGTGTTAAAACATACTAATTTGAACTGCATTCTTAAAAAACTCCCATCTCAGTTAGTCTAGTAGTTAAATTTTATCTTTTACCGTATTTTAATATTTCTTTTGTCAATTTATTTCGTTGTTATGCACGTAACGCAAAATTAATTTAAAGTATCACAAAAAGAAAAGAAACCACGTGATCAGCATTTCATAAATTACATTCTAAATATTAATCTTTAAAAATTCACCAAAAATCAGAAAAGGGAGGTAGGTAAAGATTCGAAAAAGATTTAGTTTTAAAGGAATTTTTATGATATTTCTCGTGATATAAATTTTATAACCCTCGGATTATCATTTTAAATGTAAACTTAAAAAAATTAGAAAAACAGCTTAAAAATTTAATTTTAAAAAATCGAAGAAGAATTTTTCAAAAATCTTTCTCAGTTTACCCCTCCACTATAAACTCCACTATAGAAGAATCACCATGCAAAATTTCAGCTCTTTATGTCCAACGGTTTGGACTGTGCGTTATCTGTCAGTTAGTCAGTCAGCTAGGCAAGGCCTAACTGACTTATTACCATGAATCTCTCTCCCCCCCCCCGCGCACCCCTCTTCTCCCGCAAGGGGAAGAGGGATAGGTTCGTATTTCACTGAACGCATGTACCCACAGGGGGTACCTCGCACCTCTTACGGGCACAAAAAATCATTAAAAAATTAATTTTTAAAAAAACTAATTGAGACCCAAACTTTGTTTTTGCTGATTTAAGTTTCTCCTGTCCTAAGCATTAACTGTGCCGAATTTGGTCTGTGTGAGTGAAACAGTCTATGATTCTACAGCGGACAAACAAACAGACAAGCTCTTTTATATATATAGATATATATTATACAGGATCCGTATCGACCGTCCAATACAACCCCTACACGTGTCGCAACAGTCTGCCATCTAGTGGCGGCGAAAGGAAAGGTGTCAATAGAGCATTTGCCGGTGTGACAGTTGTATGAGAAAATTATGTTCTCAGAAAAGTGCTATTATGTCCGACATGTCCGAGGTGTGAATAGGCATGATTATTGGAGCTCACCCAGCTGGAGCGTCCGTGTCGAGAACAGCCAACCATGTGGGGTTTCAAGGGCCCCTGTGTCAAGAGTTATGACAGCCTACACAAGCCTGGGAAAGGTGTCCTCTACGAAGCAGAACAGTGGGCGAAAATCGAGTTGACCGACCCGGATAGACGAATGTTGAAGAGGATAGTAGCCCGAAAACTCAAGACTACACTGTCGCAGATAACCTCCGAGTTGAACACCCATCTGCAGAACCCGGTATCCACCAAAACTATTCAACGAGAGCTGTATACTGCGACCATTTATGGCAGAGTGGCTATTCCAAAGCCATTAATGTCTTCCCGGAATGATATTAAGTGACGACAGGGGTGCCCGGACCACCAAAACTGGAGAAAACAGCAATGTGAACATGTCATCTGGTCTGACGAATCTTCATTCATATTATTTCAGACCACTGGACGTGTGTTCATCTGGCGAATACCGGCAGAAGCATTTCATGTTGACTGCCTGGTTCCTACCGTGAAGCATGGAAGGGTATCTGTGATGGTATGGGGTGGGATATCGTGATGTGGCTTGGGGCCACTATTAGACCTGAGGGGGAAGATCGCAAGCAAGCATTATCACAGTATTCTCGCATATCATTTCCATCCTATGCTTCAGACTTTGATTCCTGGAGAACGTCCTGTGTTCCAAGATGACAATGCCTCTGTTCACAAGGTTCGCTGTGCTCAAACATGGTTAGATGAGCATAATGATGAAGTGGAACATCTCATGTGGTGTCCTCATTCCCGTGATCTCAACATCTTTGAGCATTGGTGGGTTTTTTAGAGAACAAAGTCCGTGCTTGGTTTTCTCTTCCACACACACCACCTAAGCCTGACCCTACACGAGGAATGGGGGCGAATTCTCTTGAACTTTGTGCAAGACCTTCGTTTGTCAATACCACGTCGAATATAATCTGTAATTAAGGCCAAGGGTGACCCAACCCCTACAAATAAAAAAATTGCATTCTTTCACAGGTGTTCCTATTATTTTGTCCGGAATTTGTACATACATAGGAGAAAGAGAGAGAGAGAATTTATTAAAAAAAGTTTTTCAGAAACAGTCAAAGGTTTCCATGAACGTGTTCTTTATCGGTGTCTAAAATGGAAACGAAAGCTATGTTTTGTTTAAAACAACTGTCATTTTTATATGAGGCCTGTTTAGAGATCTGCAGTTTCTGCATTGACAACATTCAAAGTCGGAGCAGAAAAAAGTGCTAAAATAGCGACATTGGTGATTAAAAATGCATAGGGTGTCGATGAAAATATTTCTTCCGGCGTTAATGTAATATAAAATGCTTGTAAATATATTTGTTTAAGACATTATTTGGAAAATCTATATATTTAAGTTGCTAAGGCGATTCTTCGGGCAGTCCGTGAAAGAAAACTACTCCATCAATTTACTTCATTTTTATCTTAAACGAAAGATTTTAATCTATAAGTGTGTCAAATTTGGCTTTTGTAACCGCAATTTCTATTTTTAGCCATAACTTACAATTAAAAATTGCTTTCTGCGCATGCTCAGTGATATGTTTAAATCTGGCTTTAGATACTCGCTAAGCGCGAGGCCGCATTAATTTACATTAATTTGTTTCTGCGCATGCTCAATGACATGTTTAATCTGACTTTAGATGCTTACTCAGCACGATGACGCATAAATACGTTAATTTGTTTATTCCGAGGAATATCTGTACTCTGCTACGTAATTTAAATCCTTCTAAGGGATTTTTAAATGGAACAAGATTCATTGTTCATCACCTGTATGACAATTGCTTGCATATGAAAATCGTAACTAGTAACAATGCTGGTGAGAGAGTTTTACTTCCGCGAACTGATTTAACGTCTTCAGACACCAGCTTACCATTTTCATTTAAGAGACGATAATTTCCAATTCGTCTTTCCTTTTGTTTAACTATTAATAAAGCCCAAGGTCAAATTTTGAAAAAGATGGCTTGTATCTTCCACAACCAATATTCAACTATGGTCAGCTATATGTGGCTATATCACGACCCCGATTATTTCAAAACTTAAAGGTAAAAATAGAACCGAAAAGCAAAATAACATCTAATGTGGTGTTCAAAGAAATACTTTAAGGTATAAATTAATAAATTTAATGTAGAACCCCAAAGAAAGGAAATCTCTAAAATAACTTTATATTTTAATTTTTGAGTTTTTTCATCATAAAATAATATATTTATATCTACTTTGTGTACATTATGTCAAATTTTTATTTTTTTTTCTGAATGGAATATTTCTATAAGGTCGACAATTCATTAGATTTTACATATTTGATATTAGCATTGCATATTAATATGGTGTGAATCTATATCAATACGCAATATAGATATAGATCTATATTATCTATCTATAGATATAGATCTATGTTATCTATCATTGCATATTAACATTGATGCCCCGTGGGGCAGTTTAGCGAAGTTTTCAAAATTCACCAAAATCGCACTCAATGACGACGGTTATTATAGAGAAGTTCATACGCAGGAGTGTTATAAAGACTCATGGAGTATATCCATTAATATTCAGGTCTTTATAACTGTCTCTCATAACTGCCATACATTGGCAGAAAAGAAAAATGATTTATTGCCAAAAAAGGCGATGCACGCCAAATCTGGTGTAGTGAGCCTGTATTGCGCAGGCGCGAAGTAGAGCTTGGCGCAGGTCAGGCTAGCTTCGAAAAGTAGCGGGAGACAGCCCTTGGACGTGTAGGAGGTTGGTGACCTTTTGGGAGCGTGTGTTGATAATCGAGAGTGGGGGTGCGTGGCATGGCCTAGTATAAGTATTTACCTTTTTATTATGTTTTATTGAATAAACTTCTTATTTGCTCCTTAAACCCCTTGTCTGTGATTTAATCTACTGTAGTAGATATTGTTTCCCAGGTATGAATAATTTGAGTATTGTAATATGCTTAGCACGTGGGTCAGGCTGTATGTAGGGTTAAATATTTTCCTGCTAAGCTAAGTGCTGTAAACTTAAAGTAAATACTCTACGTAATCCATGTTACCTCAGACAACCTATCTGGGTTATCCTTCATGTCGCTTAGTTACTTGAAGTTAATTCTGTAACTTAATTTAGTACACAACGCATTTCATGTTTCACCTTTTTGACTGGCTTAACTATTCGCTAATTTGCTACCACTTGTTCCGATACGGCTTCCCATTTTGGAGTCGTAATTCTCGGCTTCACAACATTTGGTACCGGTTGACCAGTCCTTAAAATTAATTTAATATTTAAGGGTTTTTGTCTCATTTAGCGGTAACTTTTTTTAAAAATTCTTTAACCTAGGTGAGTAATGAAAAAATGCATCTTACTGTTCCCCCTTATAATGTTGTTCTCTTTATTAATAAGTAATATATGTATCTTAATAATGCTAAAATTTCATTCATTTTGCTATTTCTGTACCACATGATGCATTTTTTTATAATAGAGCATGAACGAAGCTATGTGTTTGTTATGTGCAATTATTTAATTATACAGTGATTTTATGAATATCTGAGTATTTAAGATTGGAATTTGTGTTATATTGATTGATTTTTCATGTGTAAAGGATATATTTTATTGCTTTTTGAATTACAATTTTTGATTTTAAACTTCATTATTGATATAAATTCATTTAATATAATGTGCTAATTTTGTGCATGTTATTCATGCAACCTATCATATCTATGAGTTCATATAATATTTCTGACTGATAGTTGACTTTTATGCTGAAATTTTTTAATGCTAATTAAACTATAGTTGACTCAAGCATAATATTTGAAAAGTGTATTATTGAATAGTATCCTAATTTTGTGTATACATAACTTTTAATATACTTCTTTTCTAAATTATAATTCATAATTCGTTACATTTTGTCATTTGCTGGTTCATGTTATCTCCAATTGAATTCTGCTCTTGTTTTACCATTTACCTTACACATTGAAGGTGTAAATCAGTTTCTTACATTTATTGTGATCCCTGGTGGAATTCTGGTTCACTTGTGTACATTTCATTTTTTTGGCTGGTCATGGCTAACAAGGGAGATAATCGATTCAATGTGACTGTACAACCATTCGAAGGTGATGCTGAGTTGTTACCTTTTTTCTCTAAGCAAGTCAGGGACTTAGCGAAGGTAAATAGATGGTCAGATGCTCAGACATCTATATTTATTAGATCAAAATTGGTAGGGCCTGCTTTAAAGTATGTTATTGGTACTGCAGAGTTGCTTGAAACAGAGGATCATGAATTTTTGTTGCAAGGGTTGAAATCGTTCTTTGCTCCGTGTTCCTCCATAAACCCTGCACTACTAAACCCTCAGACCATAACTCTATTACCTGCTGAATCTATAAGAAATCTTGCTCACAGGATCTCTGTTCAGATTTCCAAGGTTTATCCCACTGTCAAGGATCCTGAAGTTCTAAATAATTTAAAGTTGGTTGCTTTATTTAATGCCCTTCCTCAGGACATCAAGGTCCAATTGTTGAGGGATAACATAAAGGATTTTCAGGCTGCTGTTGTAAGAGCTGACACTTTGCAGCAGTTAGAGTCTTCGAACAGCTTAGTCAATTCTGTAAATAGTTCCTTGCAAGTGCAGGAACTCCATGCAGAAATAAATGCTCTTAAGGAACAGGTCATTTTGCTCTCTCAACCTAATAGCCAGGTAAATGCAATCCAGGCTTCTGCGAATGTGTCGTCCAACACCCAAACTCAGGTCAGAGGGCCACTGCCTTCAGAAAGGTTTCAAAGAAAAGCTCAACGTAACAATAGTTCTCATGCATCCTTCTCTAGGTCTGGGTCCAGGCATAAGGTGGCACGAGTTGTATGTCAATACTGTAACAAGTCAGGTCACGTGTTGGCAAAGTGCTTTAAATTCCAAAGAGAATTTCGTAGTGACCAATCTTCACATGGTTCGCATAGTCGTAACCATAGGCAGCCAAACAACTCATTCAGGCATAACTCATACAGAGGAAGAAACTCGAATTTGAATCCTAATGCCCCTTCCTTTGCTCAGGATTCTTTAAACCAGCAATGAGACAAGCTAATGCTGATGTACCTTCGTCTCTCCAGTATTCCTCATCAGCCAATGTTAATATTCCTAATTATGTCAATCATGGTGATTTGGTACAACAGTGCTCAAATTTTTCTGTAAATAGTAGAGGTACTGATAATCTTAATGTGCAGTGTAATAATAATGTTCAAAGTTTTTCTTCTGTTGGTTGTCAAACTTCTTCTGCTATCAAAATTATGAACTCCACTGCTACTCAGTGTGATATCCCTGTTAATGATAATGCATTGCAGGCTAATAGCAAAATTGTCATCGAAAGGATATGTAGTGCTCAAACTTCTGCTAAATTACCTATGGTTAATATAAAATTTCCTCAAACAACTATTATTGGATTAATTGACACAGGTTCTTCTATCTCGTTGCTCGACCAGTCATTTTTCCACATGAACAAACAATCTCTTAATTATAAAAACATTTCTAGACAGGTGTCTATATCCACCATCAACTCTTCTGTCAATTTCTCTTCATGTATCAATTTATCTTTCAAACTTGAGAAGAAATTCTTCAAACATCCTTTTTTTGTTACAAATTTGAATGATAAGTCTTTTTCTGCCATAATTGGTTATGATTTTCTTACTAAATTTCATGTGGATATTTCAAATTCGCAAGCTTCCATCACATTTGATGATATGGTCATTCCTTTTATTGATTCTGAAAATCAAGGTGTACATTCTCATGTTATTGTAAATGTTCAGAATGCTACTCTTGTGTCTAAAACTATAATCAAACCAAATTCTTCTTCCTTTGTTAAAATCAGTGCTCCAATAATCAATGCAAATTCTGATTTATTCTTTGAACCTGTTGTTAAAAATTCAAATCTGTTAGTTCATCCATCCATTATTGCAAATAATATATCTGGTGATGAGCAACCAGATTCTGTAGGTGATAATAGTTCAACTCCTGCTACTCAACAATCCTCTAAAGTGATTAAGTCATTTATTTTAATTGAAAATTTGTCCAATAAGCCTGTTCATGTAAACAAAAATGCTGTGTTGGGTCATGTGTCTTCTTTAGATGAGCAGTTGTCTGTTTCTCATGCTCGAACTACCTCAGTCAGTGAATCTGTAAATCTTATTACTGCATCTCCTGAAATATTAAATTTAAGAAAGTCAGAATTTAATCTTAATGACTTTAAGCTTTCCCATTTGAATCCTGGAGAAATTTCTCAAATGTCACAACTGTTGAGCAATTATGCCACAGCTTTTTCTTCGTCGTCCAAGTCTTTAGGACACACTGATCGTGTGATTCCAAATTTGAATTTTGACCATGACTTCCCTCTTAAGACTCTTCCATTTCCCATTCCTCAGTCTTTGCAAGCTGAGACTAAAAAGCAAATTGATGAACTTGTGGAGGCAGGTATCATTGAGAGAACAATCTCTGATTGGGCTTGCCCAATATTGCTTGTTAAAAAGAAGCAATTAAACTCTTCTGCTCCACAAAAGTTCAGACTTGCTTTGGATCTACGTCTCATTAATCAAATAATTAAGAATTCATCTTATCCTTTACCTAAGATTAATGACATAATCTCTAATATAGCTCAATATCGCTACTTCACCACCTTGGACTTAAAAAGTGCTTACCATCAAATTGACTTACCTGAAAAATTTCAAGACCGCCTGAGTTTCACTTCCATGTGGGGTCAGTTTAAATATAAACGTTTAGTTTTTGGACTGCGTAGTGCAGCATCCTTTTTCCAAGCTCTAGTCGATACTCTCATTGAGGAAACCAATGAGTTGGGTATCTTTGCTTATCAAGATGACATTGTCATCTGTGCGAATTCCTTTCAAGAGTCTTGTCAGAAATTAAAAGCTCTGCTTTCTGTTTTTACTAAAAATAATATTACTGCTTATCCTCCAAAGTGTTCATTCCATCAAACTGAAGTAGATTACCTAGGTTTTAAAGTGTCGCAGAACACTATAAGTCCAATTTCTTCTAATATCATAAAGGTGACTTCATTTCCAACTCCAAAAACTAAAAAACAGTTGAAACGTTTCCTAGGTGTTTGTAATTATTACAGACACTTAATTCCACGTTTTTCTAATTTGGTTGCTCCTCTGGTTTCAATGACTTCTATGTCTGTACCTTTTAATTGGACTGATGAAGCTTCTAATGCATTCCAGGCACTACAAAAGATTTTCTTTTCTTCGCCTTTTATCAGACAACCTAATTTTGATAATACCTTTTATGTCAACACTGATGCTTCCAAAGAAGCAATTTCTGCAGTGCTATTACAAGACTTTGATGGTCAGCTATTACCTGTCTCTTACTTTAGTAAATCATTAAATAAAGCTGAGAGGAATTATCCTGCTCTCAAATTAGAACTCATGGCTATAGCAAAAGGTGTGCAATCCTTTAAACAGTACTTGTATAATAGAGAATTTTTTGTGTTATCAGATAGTAAACCTCTTATGCACTATAAGAAAACAACTTCTCCTGCATCCATCACCACAAGATGGTTAATGTCTCTATCTGAATATTCTTTTAAATTTATTCATGTCAGTGGAACTTCTAATGTGTTACCAGATTATTTTTCTCGCACACCTAATGTTATAACCCAAGACCTTAATACCAATGCTAATTTAATTAATTCAAGGCAAATTTTACCTGTAGTTACTTTGGATTCTGAGGAACCTGCTCAGTATGATAAAGTACATAATAATAATAGTAATATGTTGTATGATAATAGTGATTCTATAGAGGTAGATAATTCACCTCATAAGGTATCTCATGTAAATGCTATAAATAATGTCAATAGCAATAACACTTGTATTTCTACTCATGTTGTAAAGCCTAGTTCTTGCTCTAACTCATATTTTTCTGTACCTGATAATACCCATGCTAAGGTAATTAATTGTACTTCTGCTCTGACCCACAATAGTAATGTTCATATTAAACCTAATTTGCCTCCCTTTGCTGCCTCCTCCCACTCCTCCACCACTCCTCAGGATGTAAACACACACAGTTCAATCTCTAAGTGTGAAGCTGCAAAGCAGCTACAAAAGATATTCACCATCATAACGTCAGAAGTTGCTGACCCAGAGAATGAAATCTCTTCAGCAACAATCTTGAAGGAACTGCTCAGGGATGAGGAACTCTCAGAAATTTTCAACAAGTTAATCAACAGGGCGAAGGATGTGCCCAAGAACTTTTTTGTCCACCCAGAGTCAAACTTATTATTTTACGCTGGAAAGAAGGGTGTATTGAGAGAAGAGTACATTGTGTTACCGTCAGCTCTCAGGCCAAAGGCACTTCGCTTGGCCCATTTGTCCCACTTTGGACTTGCAAAGACGTACGAGGCTCTCGCCAAAAGGTACTGGTGGCGAGGCGCATACATGGATTGCGCCAATTATGTAGCCTCATGCTCACAATGTTTAATCCACAAAAAAAGAAGAGTGGCGGTTGCTCCAGTCCAGTCTGCACCACTTCCTACTGCACCAGGCCAACTTGTATCACTTGATCTTGTTGGTCCCTTCCGCAATGGTCACTCGGTCCTCACCATAATTGACCACTTCAGTCGCTTTTTGGTCCTAGAGGACATGCCGTCAACCACAGCTGACAGAGTAACCAAGGCTATATTTAGGTACATTGCCATGTTTGGCAGACCAAGCCATATTCTTACTGATCTTGGCCCACAATTTACCTCTGTGGTATTCAAAAGGCTATTGGATATGGCTGGAATCAGATTGGCACACTCATCACCTGGCCATCCTGAGGCAAATGGAGTCTCTGAAAGGATTAATGCCTCTATCAAGTCGTCGATCTCAACTTTGCAAGCCCAAGGTGTACCATTTGACACAGCCATCCTAATACATGCCTCACTATACAACTCTACCATCCACTCTACCACAGGTCACTCCCCTGCAGTCGTCCATTTTGGAAGAGCGTTAGCCCTGTTGACTGATTCGGAGAGATTCTTCGATGACTTTCCTCATCTTGACAAAGGGTCCCTCATTGATAATATTGTGGCACAAACTAAAGCCATTTGGTCACTGTGCTTCAGCAATACATCCATAAGTCAAGCAAACTCTCACAGGAAGCTCAATAGAGCAAGAAGAGACACAAGGCTAAAGGAGGGTGACATTGTTTATGTGAAATATAAAACTCACTTCACCCAATTTCTCAAGGGACCATTTGTAATTGAGAAATTCCGCTCGAATGTGACTGTGGTCATTCGACCACTGGAAGATAGAATATCACAGGCTTCGCTCATCCATGTGAACAGGCTGATAAAGGCCCCAGCTCGTAAAGGGCATTTATTAGAGAAGCAGACGAATCCATCTCCCACTACTAATGATTCTGTGTGCCCTAGTTCTCTTCATCCAGTTGCCCAGATGCCTGTTCCGGTGTCCAATCCTTCAGATCCTGTGCTGGACTCCAGTCTTTCAAGGGTCCCAGAGGATGACCATTCCATGGATGCCACTGAGGGGTACTTTCCTGATGGAGAACTGTTTCCTCCTGCTCCAGACGATGAGTTCCAGGTCCCAGAAGCAAGTCTAGCAGACGAGCAGTTGTCATTCCACCAGCCATCAATGCTTCTTGAAACTCCTCAGCTCCAGATAGAATCGACTGAAATCCAGGATCCAGTTGGTCTCTCCCATGCCAGTCCTCCACCGCCAGAAACAACAGACCCCAAGATGCCAGAAATTCCTACTGCAGTGAAGAAGCCCTGCCCCTACAACCTCAGGCCGAGGAAATAGAGTTCTGGGAAAGATGTTTGCGCGCACATCTTCTCCAGTTGATGGACAACCCAGCGATTGGCACGTCCAACTCTTCTTCTGCCAGTCTTCCTGTATGGACTAGGACTCTTGCTGCATATGGTATACCTCTGTATCTTTTTAAAGTTTTTAATATCTGTGAAGTTACTCCATTCCTAATATATCTGTTAATTATGCACAACCTTGTTCTTTAACCTCTATAAGCTAATAATAGTATTCACTCTTAATTCTAAAGTTCTGTTGTTATTGAGTCTACCAATAGTAATGTAAAATGCTAAATTAACCACTTTGTTGATATAAAATATAATAATAGGCAATTAAAATCATTTGGTTCTCCCATATACCATAGTAAATAACCTAGCAATAGTCAATATTAAGTTTTGCTTCACACTTTGCCTGAATTGCAGGAAACATCATCTGATATCACCTATCAGTTTTCCTTTTTTTTCATTTGTGAGTTTCCTTGAATATGTTCTTTTTTTGTAGCTGATGTGCAACCTGTGATATTTTAATCAGCCAAAAGATTCTCGATTTTGTCTTTGAGAAATGAAGCCAAGTTTTTATTGCACAAGGCAATTTTTTTCCATTTCTCAGAAATAAGTCCCAACATTTTTGTAAATATATGTATTGTATTAACTTATTCTTTTGGTATATTTTTTATGGGTGACCAGCTTTCCAGAAAAGTATTGAATCCTGTTATGTACTGTATACAGGTTTGAAGGTTCTCGACCTCAACATGGTCACTATCTCCTGCAGTTGTACATCACCTGCTGCATATAGGTGAAGTTTTTATAAGTTTAATATTGAATATAACTCACCTGTTAGCTTTGTGAAGTGGGTAATGCATCAACTGTTTCTTGTATATAATCATGTATTTTTGTGTTATATTGTATATTTGTTTGTGAATAATGTTATTATAGTGTCCTACAATTTATGATTCTAGAGTATATACTCACCATAATGTATATCCCAACACAAATTTTGCACTTGTTTTTTTAAGTTTTTATGCACATTTATTTTTACTGTTTGTAATATGCATGGTACAGTGTGATACACTATGTTACTAGTTAATTTCTTCATCCAAGGTGTCTTGAAACTTTTCTCATAGTAATGACTCTTGTGTATGACACCATGCTCTCTGTCACAATGTTGACTGTTATTAGTGCTTTCACTTTGTCTATCCATGACACTTTGCCTATCTAGGACACATAAGTTTTGCAATTGACATTCATTGCTTTTCAATGTAACTTTAATTTTTTCTATGAATTTTTACAGGGTTGTTTTTTTGTGTTTTTTCTTTGTTTTTTCAATGGCTGGCCAGCCGACGTGAAGTGTTTAATGTTCTTTTTTACAATGTACATACCCTGTGTAATGTTATAGTCATTTAATCAAAATTAGGAGCAAATTTTTTTTTCCTCATTTAGGATCTCCAATGTACACCATTGTAAATTAGACTCAATATGAGCATTAATGAATATTTTTTTCCTCATCTAGGGTCTTCAATGTAATACATTGTAATGCACTGGTGTAATCACATTTTTCCAAAGGATCTTCAATGTAAATTTTTGTAAGCCTGCCAACTCCCACTCCTAGCACATTGTTATTCTAACTCAACTCTCTTTGGGAAATTTTCCCTCATTTGTTTTTTTCTTCACTTGGTGAAGGGGGAGAGTGTTATAAAGACTCATGGAGTATATCCATTAATATTCAGGTCTTTATAACTGTCTCTCATAACTGCCATACATTGGCAGAAAAGAAAAATGATTTATTGCCAAAAAAGGCGATGCACGCCAAATCTGGTGTAGTGAGCCTGTATTGCGCAGGCGCGAAGTAGAGCTTGGCGCAGGTCAGGCTAGCTTCGAAAAGTAGCGGGAGACAGCCCTTGGACGTGTAGGAGGTTGGTGACCTTTTGGGAGCGTGTGTTGATAATCGAGAGTGGGGGTGCGTGGCATGGCCTAGTATAAGTATTTACCTTTTTATTATGTTTTATTGAATAAACTTCTTATTTGCTCCTTAAACCCCTTGTCTGTGATTTAATCTACTGTAGTAGATATTGTTTCCCAGGTATGAATAATTTGAGTATTGTAATATGCTTAGCACGTGGGTCAGGCTGTATGTAGGGTTAAATATTTTCCTGCTAAGCTAAGTGCTGTAAACTTAAAGTAAATACTCTACGTAATCCATGTTACCTCAGACAACCTATCTGGGTTATCCTTCATGTCGCTTAGTTACTTGAAGTTAATTCTGTAACTTAATTTAGTACACAACGCATTTCATGTTTCACCTTTTTGACTGGCTTAACTATTCGCTAATTTGCTACCACTTGTTCCGATACGGCTTCCCATTTTGGAGTCGTAATTCTCGGCTTCACAACAAGGAGGATGTTGAAATCGTAACTGAAAACGGCCCTTGGAAAAAAGTGGGTACCCCTTTGGACATGGACGAGGAATGTGTCGAAGTTACAACTATCTTTTCCACTTATAAGATTGACTACAGAATATATAACAGGTCTATATTCAATGGATTTATCTTCAGTGACATAGATACGAAATGTTTGACTGTCAGCCTAAGATGAATCTTCGACTAATGAGTTTTTTTTTATGAGCGTTTGTTTTCGTTTTATTGTTTGCATTCCAATACCCTCTTCTTTAGTTTCAATGTTGAGAGAAGAATATCACTTAGGATTCCTTCTGAAATATTTATGCCATTTCAATAGCCTAAAATGGACTATATTCTGTATAGACATTTCATTTTGTTGTCTGCTATGTTGCCGTTACCCTCATTTTTCATTCTGATTTTTGCGAATTTTAAAAACTTCGCCAAACCATCCCAAGGGATACCCTTTTGTTTACTTTAGCCTAGCATTGCATATTTATATGGTGTGAATCTTCTTAAAGTTATTGGTCAGTTTTTAGTTATAATAAACTGTCATAGAAGAGCCATATTTCTTTTTATTGTGTATAACAGTAAATTTTAATGTGTATTTTTCTATTCTCAGTATTACGATTTTTAGCATTTTACTGAGTTACGGAGTTACTGATTACACATACCAAGTTTTTAATCTTCCAGTGAGAAACCAAATTTCTTTTTATCGGGTTCGATTCTAAACTTTAATGTGAATTTCTCTATTCTCAGTATTATGATTTTAAACATTTTACTTAGTAAATATACCAAGATTTTAGTTTGTCATTAAGACACAATATTTCTTTTCATAGGGTTCAATAGTAATTTTTAAAGTGTATTTCTCTATTCTCAGTATTATGATTTTCAACATTTAACAGAGTTACGGAGTTACAGAGTACACATACTAAGTTGTTTGTTTGTCACTAAGTAACCATATTTCTTTTCATTGGTTTCGATAGTAATTTTTTCAAGTGTATGTCTCTGTTCTCAGTATTATGATTTTCAACATTTTACTCAGTTATAGAGTTACTGAGTACAGGTACAAAGTTTTTAGTTTGTCATTGAGTAACCATATTTCTTTTCATTGGGGTTCAATAGTAATTTTTCAAGTGTATTCCTCTATTCTCAGTATTATAATTTTCAACATTTTACTGAGTTACGGAGTTACTGAGTACACATACCAAGTTTTTTGTAAATCACTGAGTAACCATATTTCTTTTCATTGGGTTCGATAGTAATTTTTAAAGAGTATTTCTCTGTTCTCAGTATTATGATTTTCAACATTTTACTGAGTTACCGAGTTACTCAGTGTAATGGAATTGTTTGTGGGTGGGGTAAAGAATCGGTCATGGGACCAAATATAATAGACCTTTCAACTATTATTAATTAAATGTCATGTAATTAAACATCCTAAAGTCTTCACATTGCGTTGTGTTTCACAAATTATTACAGACTATCTGATTGTAGATAATAAATGACACGTTTATTAATTAACAAGATCTAAAATGATATACATACACACAGAAAATATTACACTTAATCCTTTCACTTATCATCACATATATTCACACTTATTATTTTCAATATTGACTACACTCATGAATTACGTTAAGTTACCTATCCACATTACTCCTACTTCTTAAATATCTATCACAATTATATTATTAACTTATTAGGCATGAATGAGAAAATGCGAGGGCACATCATTATTACAAGGTATCAAATAAAAGAGCACAGACATACCTCCACTGATGCACGATATTGCTGTCTTTCACAGGCGCTGGGTTATCGGAGAATTGGGGTCTCCTTAAATGAACTAGGACGGGGTTCATCAAATGCGCTCGCTCCGTCGAAAATCTTTCATTCACACCTGGTTCTTTGTCGAGGCTCGGTCAATAACTGGTCAGGTAGGCTTGGCGCTCCGCTGGGCTCATTCATCGTTTCCATACTGGGCTGGGCGCTTTCGGCATCACTTATTTTCTGTTATGGGCTTTCGGCATAAAACATCACGCCAGATCTTGGCTATTAGCAGGAACTACTTCGGCTTAGGCTCTCCGCATCATATTCTTCTGATCTGGTTCTTAACACTCCTTCGTATCTGGTCCTTTACAAAAACTCCCTCTCATCTACTCTTTAGCCAAAACTCCTTCTGAATATCTGCTCTCGGCATGAAACTCCTTCGTTAATATGTCTTCCACCTTCTCATTGCCCCTCCTTTCTTTTTCCACGCCGACCTTTTCCATTGGCTTTCCATAATTTTGGGGGGACCTATATCTCTCCGCCCATTCGTACATTCTCCTCCCCTTACATAACATCATATTCCCATGGCTCTTTTCATCACATGTTCCCAGCACTTCATCTGTTTCCGTTTACCTTGTTTTCGGCTAACTCATATCTTCTCCCCGCCTTTCATGTTCAACTGTTCTCATTTTTAACGATTTATTTTCTACCTGCCTTCCCATATGCGCTTTCCTGTCTGTGTATCATATCTTTTCACTTCTTAATTACCTCTCCATCTGGACTTCCTTTGTCGGCGTTTTTCTCTTCATCTCCTGGTTCCTCTTTTTACGTCTTCTTTCTTTTGAACCTCTCCAGTCCACCGCCTATTCATCTCTTGTCTCCATCAATCCTTATTTGTAACTTCACCGTACGCTTGTCCCCTTAACTCTGTTTGTCCGCACATGTCTCTTTCTACTTCATTATTTGCAATGTTACGCGTATTTCCCCGTAACACTCAGTACACGTACAAAGTTTTTAGTTTGTCATTTAGTAACCATATTTTTTTTTCATTGGGTTCAATAGTAAAGTTTAATGTATATTTTTCTGTTCCCAGTATTATGATTTTCAACATTTTACTGAGATACGGAGTTACTGAGTACACGTACCAAGTTTCTAGTTTTTCATTGAGTAAGCATATTTTTTTTTCATTGGGATCAATAGTAATTTTTTCAAGTGTATTTTTCTATTCCTAGTATTATGATTTTCAACATTTTCCTGAGTTACGGAGTTACTGAGTTCATATACCAAGTTTTCAGTTTATCATTGAGTAAGTATATTTCTTTTCATTGGGATCAATAGAAATTTTTTCAAGTGTATTTCTCTATTCTCTGTATTATGATTTTCATCATCTTACTGAGTTACGGAGTTACTGAGTACACGTACCAAGATTTAGTTTGTCATTGAGTAACCATATTTCTTTTCATTGGGTTCAATAGAAAAGTTTAATGTATATTTTTCTATTCTCAATATTATGATTTTCAACACTTTACTGAGTTACGGAGTTACTGAGTGCACATACCAAGTTTTTAGTTTGTCATTGAGAAACCACATTTCTTTTCATTGGGTTCGATATTAATTTTTAATGTATATTTCTCTATTCTCAGTTTTATGATTTTCATCATTTTACTGAGTAAACATACCAAGATTTTATTTTTGTCACTGAGACACCATATTTCTTTTCATTGGGTTCGATAGTAATTTTTTAAAGTGTATTTCCCTATTCTCAGTTTTATGATTTTCAACATTTTACTGAGTTACGGAGTTACTGAGTACATTTACCAAGCTTTTTTCTGTCACTGATTAACCATATTTCTTGTCATTGGGTTCAATAGTAAAGTTTAATGTGCATTTTTTTTATTCTTGGTATTATGAGTTTTCCTATTCTCTGTATTATAACATTTTCCTGAGTTACGGAGTACTGAGTACATATACCAAGTTTTTAGTTTATCATTGAGTAAGTATATTTCTTTTCATTGGGATCAATAGCAATTTTTTTCAAGTGTATTTCTCTATTCTCTGTATTATGATTTTCCTCATCTTACTGAGTTACGGAGTTACTGAGTACACGTATCAAGATTTAGTTTGTCATTGAGTAACCATATTTCTTTTCATTGGGTTCAATAGAAAAGTTTAATGTGTATTTTTCTATTCTCAGTATTATGATTTTCAACAATTTACTGAGTTACGGAGTTACTGAGTGCACATACCAAGTTTTTAGTTTGTCATTGAGAAATCACATTTATTTTCATTGGGTTCGATATTAATTTTTAATGTGTATTTCTCTATTCTCAGTGTTATGATTTTCATCATTTTACTGGGTAAACATACCAAGATTTTAGTTTGTCACTGAGACACCATATTTCTTTTCATTGGGTTCGATAGTAATTTTTTAAAGTGTATTTCCCTATTCTCAGTTTTATGATTTTCAACATTTTACTGAGTTGCAGAGTTACTGAGTACACATACCAAGTTTTTTTTTTGTCACTGATTAACCATATTTCTTTTCATTGGGTTCAATAGTAAAGTTTAATGTGCATTTTTTTATTCTCAGAATTATGAGTTTTCCTATTCTCTGTATTATAACATTTTACTGAGTTACGGAGTTACTGAGTACACATAAACACTGAGATGAGTGTAAAACCAATGTGCCTGCTATACAGCATCCTTAAAGAAATATTACACAAAGAAATATATTTTATAGCTTCCATATTGCATCCAATATAGAAGCAATAACTGTCTGCACTATACATCTCACATTAAGAAAAAAAGTTAATATGAAAATCAATAAAATTTTAATGCTCTCAGAAATGAGCCATTCAATAACAATATCATATAATAGACAATTTTTTTAGTTACGATAATGAAAAAAATATTTTAGATATATCAGAGCATTAAAAATGATTTTTTTAATATTGAGATTCATAAATCACTGAGATGAAACGCATATTAAACTTTGAAGAATGTTATTTGAATTATTTCTTCGCCTTTACCAGAAAAAATTCAATTATTAAATATCGGAATCTAATAATTTTTTCTTTGCTTTGGAGTATTTCATCCCCAAGTGTTTTAAAAAAATATCCCCCACGTCAAATTGTAGGGGTGAAATCTATTATAGTGTAATTTGATTCATATCGGACAAGCTGCACAAATTTTTTTTAAACGAGGACAGTATGAATGTTTTATAGCAATAAATTGAGGAATTCGAATGGGTGGGAATTAAAATTTACAAAGGGTTAGATGAGCCGAAACAGATTTGTATTCAGGTCCAAACTAAATGTTCGTTGTTCAGTTAGGCCGTCTGCACACGGAGCAACTCAAAAGAAACTGATAACTGACTCAAATCACAAACCAGTCCGTGATGAGTCGCAACCTATGCAATTGAATGGAGCCACGCACACGGCGCAACTGGTTACAAACCTGTCGGACGGGTTTGTAACCAGTTGCGCCGTGTGCGTGGCTCCATTCAATTACATAGGTTGCGACTCATCACGAACTGGTTTGTGATTTGAGTCAGTTATCAGTTTCTTTTGAGTTGCTCCGTGTACAGACGGGCTTAGGATCAAGTATCACGAAACATTTTTCTGTGAATATTTTTCATGAATTCTGAAGACGGTCAAGAATCTATCAACGAGGGAAAAAAGTTAAAGAAAAGTTATAGATAAAAGTTTATCGTGTCCGAGGAAGCCTAATGGCAGCACGTTGGCATTTGGTGCTGAGCGTACTCTTACTGAATCCCAACAAGCGCCATTAAATACCTCTGTGTCAAGGCCGGATATGGGCACATTAAATCCGTAGACCGGAAAGTTCCTCAATGATGTGTGATAGGGTGAAAGGTGGTACGATCCCCCAGATTTCATCAATGGGGTTGTTTGGTCAAAATTGTGGTGGCCCCTGGCTAAATCGGACTCCGACCCTTGTGGTGCCATTATAAAACAGGAGCTGCACCCCATGGCCAGCTGGCCTATTTACATCTGGCTTGCATAAATTCCGGCCAAGGGGCATTAGAAACAGCAACAGCAACAACAACAACAACAACAACAATAACAACGGAAGTTCGTCGGTTGTTGGTTTTGAAGTATCTGTGAGATAGAAGCACACATACTATGAATTGGATGCGTGTGTTATACGAGGTTAATCAGTAAGGATACTGTCCCGTCCGTAGGCATCCACCAAGTTATACGAGGTTAATCAGTAAGGATACTGTCCCGCCCGTAGGCATCCACCAAGTTATACGAGATTAAAGTGAAGCAAAACCCGCCCCCCCCCCGAGAAACTTCAAAAAACCCAACACGCTGACCTTGAACTTGACCTTTAATGCGCATCACTGGCAATTTACTTTGGCAACTTCGCTTACGTACCTTTTCGTTGTTTTGGCAGCAAACGTTAGCGCCAAAAACAAAATTAGCTGGTGTCATCTAGAATTTACGGAACATTTTTTTTGTTCAGAAAGAGTGTGGGAATAGATGTGACGTAATCTCTGAAACTTGTTGATAGTGGTTAATC